>PVKU01008077.1:0-78118 GCA_004027475.1 Anoura caudifer | reverse complement strand
TGGGGTCAGAGAAGGAACAATGGCACTGCTCTCGGATTCCAGTCCCTTCCACCACTTCCCCCTCGCCTGGATTATCTGCGTGCAAATGTGGGACCACCTGGTCAACCACCCGCCCTGTGCAGCCTCAGTGGGTCTGCACCGTTGCCACCCTGTGCCCGGCATCCGCTAGCCGCTGCCTGTGCACTTGGGGTCTGCTGGCCACTGCTGCCTATGCGCCCAGGTCCGCCAACCTTCACTTTTTCCTGCCGTGACTCTGCCCTTCTTACCAGTCTGGATGAATGGTGGTTGGACTTCCTTACAGTTCAATTTTCCATCGGTTCTGGTTGTTTTCTTGTTTCTAAATCTTTGTTATCCTTAATTTTGGTTGTGCAAGGAGGCACAGTGTGTCCGCCTATGCCTCCATCTTGGCCAGAAATCCAGAAATGTTTCTTTCTATTCAGTGAATGTTCATTTTTGGCCATTTGAGATTCTGTTGAACATACTATTAATGTATTTTAATGTATATTTGGGTAAATGACGGTATCTGTTAGGTATTTTAGCTTTGCACTAAACATGTCTTCCATCTTTTTGTTGGAAAAAAACTTCCATATAGTTTTATTTATATATTTTTTAATACCTTATTAGTAGTTTAACTAACATTTACTATTAGTGGTTTTCTCTTTCACTATAACTGTTGAACTTTGAGAAGGTTAGAACAAGGCAAACATATACAGTTTTATTCATCACATGACTAAGCAATTTAAAAATTAGAGCCATTTTATTTTTTTAATCATACTTAGAGGTACACAAATTGGGTTATATTTCTTAGCTTATAACACATTCTCCTCATTTCCCACTTCCATTCAGTCTTTAATTATTTATTAGTTATTTTTAATAATCACTGAAAGCCACCACCCATAATAAAAACAAAGACCTTGAAAACAACCTATCTAATCCCAACTTTATACTTTTCTTGGAATTTTAAAAAATAAATTTATTGATCTTTATTTTTAACTTACAAAAAGTATTGTACTGAATTTAAGCTTTGACTTCTTACATTCATTATGTTTAAGATTCATCCATATTGTGTCACTCTAGGTCATTTGTTTTGACTATGTATTATTCCTTTGCATGACAATTACACAATTTATTCATATCTCTCTCCCGCCGCCACCACCACCCCACTCCTCCAAACCCCACAGTGGCCTTTAGGTGGCTTCCAGGTTTTTGCTGTTGTTGGTACTGTTCCTGAAAACATTTTATGCTTGTCCCCTCTTGTCTATTTGCAAGATTTTTTCTTAAGACAAAATCTTAAGAAGGAATTTCTAAGATACGAGACATGTCAATGAATAACTCGAAATAACGCCAAACTTTTTCACAATGATTGCATCTGTTATACTCTTTATTAATAAGGTGAGGAATTTCCTGGGCACACAAATTCAACCTTTAGTACTGTCACAGGTTTTAAGTTTTGCCAGTCAAATAGATAAAAAGTGATATTTCATTATGGTCTTGATGGTGTACTGCTCTGTCATTAATCGCATTGAACATCTTGTCATGTTTGTTAGCTGCACATGGTGACTTTCTCTTCTGATTTCCATCTTTTTTTCTATTGGGTTACTGGAAGAAACACACAGCATAGATAATTGATAAATGATATAATTTCGTGACAAATACAGTGGAAAATGAGAATAAGGGGTTAGAGATTCAGAAGATTTTATATAGAAGGTTTTCTGTAAAGGTAACATTCATGCAGACCCTGAAAAAAGTAAAGTAGTCTTTGCAAGATCAAGGAGAATATCGGGGAACAGCAAGTAGAAAGGCACTGGAGTTAGGAGCAGGCCATTTAGATTGACAGAAGAAAAACACTTTTGTAGCATAGTAGGAAATGAAGTTAGGGAGTAGCCGTGTTACAGAGTAAAGTCTAAGACAGTAGTCAGCAAACTGACGGGTGGGGCCAAATGCAGCCATGGCTGTGACCTGTGAGCTAAGAATGATTTTTAGGTCGTGTCATTAAGAATTGCTGTGGAATTGAATTGGGTATGTCAGAACACATAGACTGTAGACTACTCTCTGTTTTTAGCTTCAAAAGGAATGTATGCTCTTTATTTTTTTAAGTCTGTAAGAAAACAAAGTAAGTTCCCATTATGCCCCTATCCAGTCTCCATTCTCCTATTAAAAATGTGCACATTACCTTTTCAGACACCTTTCACTTTCATTGACGCAGTAATAGATTGCTCCTCAACCTTCAATTTTTCACTCAATATATTACTCATACTCTTTTTGTGTTATTACATAGAGAAATCTGACTCATTCTTTTTTTGGGGGGGCGGTATATGGTTGTACGTAAGCCATAATGTTTTTATAGAGGAATGTTTAAATTTTGTTTCTAGATCCCATGCTGTTGCATGCGTCAATCAGTTCATCATCAGTAGGACTCAGGCTCTGATGTTGCACATTGACTCTTTTATTGAGGTAAGATTTATCGCCCTTCCCCTTTGTTTTTGAGAGGCTTAGAAAATGTTCATTGTATGTAGGTTTAGAACTACTTATTTTTCCACTTGTGTCATGATAATAAGCATTGATCATGATGTGTTTAATATCTTCAGTATAAAGATTTCTCCTTCAGTATACTGTTCAGTTGCATGTGGAAGGTAAATCTCCCATTATTTGCAATATTTGAAACATTGATGAAGTTGAATAAACTTGATAAAAGAATCTAAAGGCACAGAGTAAAGGGAATACAGTGAGTCTTCATTTTATGTTGTCAGTATGTTCTGTGACTTTAAATGAAGCAAAATATAATGAAACCAATTTCACTATAGGATAATTGATACACACGAGTCAAATTCCTACCACATCTAATCAGTGTGATAATGAAATGATGTTATTTGAGGATCACCTGTACCTCTGGTTTTCTTTTGGTTTCCATTTATGAAATTAAAGGTGTCAGGGAAAAACTGGCTCTTAAATTTTAAGCAAACATTTCTAACAACATTTAACTTTTTGATAAAAGCAAAACGATAAGAGCATAATTTTTTGGTCATGAACCCTAAGCAATAGAATTCCTTTTCAGAACTTTCTCTACTTGATAACAGCAATTATGAAAGAATTGTTTAAGTTCCTTAACCATTTAACTTTTATTTTCACCCAATAAAATTAACGAAATAGACTTTTTCAGCTGTTCTTACAAGTTTTTGTTTTGTTTTATTTTGGAGAGACAGGAAGGGAGGGAGAAAGAGGGGGGAGACATTGATCAGTTGCCTCTCACACACCCCCAACCTGAAAATTGGCCCATACCGCAGGCTTGTGCCCCAAGTGGGAATCAGCCCGCAACCCTGTGGTTTACAGGCCAACACACAACCAACTGAGCCACGCCGGCCAGGGCTCAGCTGTTCTTTTAAAAAATCCTTCAGAGGCCATATTTATGTTGGGAAATTATAAGAGGAGGTGGAAATTATGTGTTTTGGGTTTTTTTTCCCCATTTGCTGAGTACCTACTATAAATCAGGCACTGTGCTTAGTGCTAGGGATATGTAAATAAATTTTATGCTTCAAGGTGTTTTCAGTGTAGTTTGATATAGAGGGTAGTGGGTAATATTAGGGGTCTATAGTAAGAGTGCCTGGATTCAAATCTCAGCTGGGTTAGTAGCTGTTAACCTTGGACACATTAATGAAGTGATGTTTTCTGTTTCATCGTCTATAAAATGAGGCTGATCATAGACATACCTTGTTGGATCATTGTACATTTGCTGTAAATAAATTGGAACAGTGCCTGCCACAAAGTAAGCACTCTACATGTTAACTACTGCTGTAACTACTTTTAGAAGTTGTAATTATAATATAATTATAATACTATTATAATTATAGTATTTCCTCTTAGTATTATTCAACGCCTTAAGGGAACTGTGATGGACATACCAGCTTCTTATACAGAAGTGTAATACAGAATAAAAGAAATTAAATTCTCTGTAAAAGTAAAAATCATATAAGACTATTTGCTCTGCAGATGGAGCAAGAACATGTCCTAGCATTTTAAAATATTTTCTATTAGTGTTATATGCCATGTTAATAACATTTCTCTGCTACTTTCTAACCGTATAAGAGTTTTCCATCCTATAAGAATAGTAACCTCCAGAGGAGATGCCTGACACATAGTAGGCCCTCAATAACTATTTGCTGCATGAATAAATGAATTAATTGTTTTCAGTTATCAGTATTTTCATCAGGAGCTGATGTCGTGTGCTAGGTTTGACGTTATTGGTGAAAGCGTATTAGTTTCTAATATACGACTATAACCTACCTTGGCAAAACTGGGTATTCCTATTAAGACAACATCAAATGTAACGAAAGAAGTACATCTAACATGTAAAGCAGTGCCTGATGGGTAAACAGTGTTCTTCCCTGACCTTATAAAATATGTCTGATTAAAAAAGGAACTACAGAGTTTTGAAAGCATTTGGGATTTGGGGAAGTCAAAGATTTTAAAATGCTAGAAACAGAGCCCTGGTCAGGTAGTTCAGTTGGTTTGCAGGGCTTGTTAGGAACTGGGCCACACAGCAGGAGTTGGGTTTGAATGCAATGCGCTTCAGTCATCCCAAATCCATTCCCCCCACCCCTCCCTGGTCCGTGGGAAAATTGTCTTCCACAGAACCCGTCCCTGGTGCCAAAAAGGTTGGTGACCACTGCACAGAGCATCGTCCAATATGCCCAAGTTGCGGGTTTGATCCCCAGTCAGGGCACTTATAAGAATTAACCAATGAATGTGTACATAAGTGGAACAACAAAAATCCATGTTTCTCTAAAATCAATAAGATGCTAGAAACAGTACTTCACATACTGTCATATTTGATATTTGAACTTCTCCATTTTTTTTACCACTTTCTTGTAATAAGATTTTAGGTTCATCTATTTGGGGACATTTTTGTGAATCCTGGGAAAAGACAATGAGGCACATTGGATTTTTATTTTTGTTAATGATGTTTTTACTGCTTTTAATGTATGTGTTTTCATGCTTAAAGTAGAATTTCAGGAGTGAGATGGGGAGGCTTATTCTTTCTTCTCACATCCCTACTTGTAAGCTCTATACGAGACAACCTGTTCTGCTAGCGGAGGCATGTTGGTAAAGTGAATGTGGGCTTATTCATGATTCCATGAAAATCAAATTCACATTCTCCCCACTGGCTAGCAAGTTACTTCAGACAGTTTTTTTAAACCCTGTGGAGAAACTTGTTAAAAAATAGTATGAGATTGATTGCTCTTATTTTTTCAGGAGTTGACCTGGTGAACATTGGCAGTTTAGGGTTACGTTTTCGAAACTCGGTATATATAATTACTCAATTATTGATGCTTTTATAGAACTTCCACCTGTTACCTCCTTAAGAATCAGAGTTGGTAGGCCTAATCTCTTGATAGACAGTAATTTCACAGGATAAATCAGATTTTATTTTAATGATTGCCTCTTTCTGGATCAGCTGGATGAGTGTCCATGGCCTAATGACATGCTTTTATTCTCACTAAAAATGACCTCAAAACACCACCAGTCATATTCTATCCGAAAGAATGGTTTTTAGATCATTTACCAAAATCATAGTTTTTGGCAGTTATCATTCTATGTTTGTCTTATTTTATAACCTAAGATGTAAGCCAATTCATTCTTTATTTGTACTTCATCATCTTAGCATTTTTAAATGTTAGCAACTTGCAGATTACTGATCATTATTTATAAACTTTTCTGGTATATTAGAATACTTACCTAGAAAAAAATGTTCCTTGTACAATAGAATCTCTTTGCGTTGGCTGGGGATGAAGAACCAGAGGTACGGAAAAACGTGTGTCGGGCACTTGTGATGTTGCTTGAAGTTCGAATGGATCGCCTGCTTCCTCACATGCATAATATAGTTGAGGTAACTTAAAGGCTCACTCATCATCTTTCCCTCAGAAATCTTGGGCACACAGTGCATAATGTGAAGCCACTGTTTTCTAGTCTTATTTAACTCACTTGTGGGGACTCCAAAAAGAGTTATGATTGTCTTAAAAGGATAAATTTTCTTTATGGTTACTTTTCTTTCATGAGATTTAAGATACTTTGAGATGGATTGCTTTTATTAAGATGTTTTAAAGAGAAAATTGTTTAAAGTAGTAGGTAGCTTTTAACCAGGATAACTAGGAAATACTTAGATTATATGCGTTTACTAGGTATAAATTAGGTTAAATGATCAGTAAACTATGATAGAATAACAAGATGTAACTATTACAGAACAAAATAATTTGCAGGTGGATTAAATAGTGTATCTAGTTCCTCTCTTTCACTTCCAGAGGTCTGTATGATAGGGAGAGGGAATACCTCCTTTTCTAAAGCATTAGAAAAGATAAGTGTAAAGATAAGGATACGTACATAGCAGCGTGATATGGGGATAAGTGACAGTTTCTCTGGGGAGCCTATTCTCTCCATGAAGTGTTTAGAAGAAGCAGGTGGAATTGGTTGAAAGTTTAACCATGGAGTTTGTAGTTACCCAGAAAGTTAAGGACATTTTATCATTTGCTAAGGCCATGTCACAGCTGGGGAGCCTAATTCATAACACTGAAGTTCGTCAGCAGTGTTCGGCGCAGCAGTAGGACATGGTGTGGAATGTAATAGGGTTGGCATGCCACACCTGTTGTGTTGCCACGTTTTGCTGTGCGAGGTGTTTCAATGGGGCAGAGGATGTATATGAAGAATTTATCACTTAACTCCAACTCAAGGTCCCAGGTGGGAAATCATTTGTGACTTTTTATTTGGCTTTTGCACATAAGGGTTTTTTAAGAGAGGGTAAACAGTGTGCCTTTGGATAGATTTGGGGTCAGGTGTTCTTCCAACTAAGAGTTAATTTGGCTTGCTATGTTCAGAGAATATAATAAACCTATTTTGTTCGAAACTACAAATTATAATTGCACTGAGAAATGTCATTACTTCTTTCCAAATTAAAAGAAATAATTTTTGTAATTGTATTTATATATATTTCCTTAAATATGTGAAGTATATACTTGCAAGAGACAGCTTGAGTAGTTACGTTATAAAAAGATTTCATATTAAGAACAGTTTAACAGAGTTTTGATTTTGCTGATTTTACAAAGTTTGGTTATTAATAGTCATATTTTTAAAAATCTCAGTGATTTCATAGAACAAAATACATCCACACAGAAGCACCTAAACACTGCATGCATTGCATGCATTGCACATGTCATTAGGCAGTATTCTAAAGCAGCAGTTCTTAAATTTGGCTGCATTTTAGAATTAACTAGGAAGCTTTTTTGGTTGTTAATTTAAACCCTAGGTTGAAAATTTATATAAAGTGCAAGGCCGTAGCAAAGGACTATTAACCTGCTGAAATAGTATGAGTTTCATTTTAATTGTATGATTTTAACTGACTAATATTAAGGCTCCTTTGTTTACAGTACATGCTGCAGAGGACCCAAGATCAAGATGAAAACGTTGCTCTAGAAGCCTGTGAATTTTGGCTCACTTTGGCAGAACAACCAATATGCAAAGATGTGCTTGTAAGGCACCTTCCTAAGTAAGTGTTGCTTCTTATGAATGCTTCCTTGTTCTTGAATTTAACAGCAGTTCCTCATTTTTATATTTTTAGGTTGCTTTCTTCTATCATCAGGGAGTTGAAATTCTAAATTAGAAGTTCAACTTAATTTTATTGTTGGTATAAGTAAAGAGGTTTCCAAGAAGTAATCACATTTTCTTAAATTACATGAGCATGGTTTATTCTAAATCTTGCTTGCTTTTGGATAACTTCTGTCACAGTTACCTTTTTTTTATAATCCTTGTAATTTGATCATGGACTCTGGTGGGGGTTTTTCCCACAAAGAAAATGATTTCCCACTGGTTGTGATGCTGTGAAATTGTTTAACCTCTTGTTAAGGCTATTTTTAACCCAGCAAATACTGCTTGATCATTAAAAAAAATTTTTTTTTTGTTTTATTGACATAATTGACATAAATATTGTATTAGTTTTAGATTTACAATGTAATGATTTAACATGCATTAAGATCAGTTACTTAAAGGTAATGCTTGTTAACTTTTGAAAAGTGATACAGGCTCGGGGAAGCAAATTAAAATGCAGAAAACTTAAAATTGCTTGGAATTTCACCACTTGGAGTAATCACTGTTAGTATTTTTGGTGTGTTGTTAACATACACCAAATACTGAATGTTCAGTGTTTCAGGAAGAATTAAATTTGATAGTATGTACAACACTTAATGTAGCATCTAGCTATAGTTAGTGCTTAAAATTCTGATGGTACCATTTTGTGGTTTGCTGTTTTCAGTTACTTAAATGTTGTGTACTTTCCTCCTTAAACTCTGAGTGCTGTTGCATAGTAGGGTGCATACTGTGTATCTATGATTGACTGTTCTGTTGTTGAATATTTAAGTGGTTTGCCCCTTTTTTGAAAGCAAATAATCCTGGAATAAACATCTTTCTTTGCCCACAAGTAGTTGCTTCTTTCAGGTAGCATTCCTAGAAATGATTTTTTACCAAAGTAAAAGGGCTGAGCATTTCAGGATTCTTCATAACTGTCCCCGCTTGTTCCCTACTGAGTGACGCAGATTTACACCCCACCAGCAGGGGTCCGTCCAATTGCAGCTTCTACCAGCCACTGGTTGTAACTTCCCTTATCTTAGCCATCTGAATGGGCCAAGGTCATGACCACTTATTGTACTATGTTGTAGTATTGGAGTTTGGGTTTTTTTAGATGTTTACAGTACTTGGATGTTCTTATTTTCATACAGTTAGTTAACTTCTTTTTCTTTTTCAATAAATTCTTTCCCCACCAAGAAAGCAGCAATTTCACCTGTTTTATTCTAGTCTCTCTGGAATTTATTTAGAAGTATAACATTATGTACCAAGTAGATTTTGTTTTCTTTAGAAAATCTATATACTACTCTCCCTTTTTTCCCTTACACCACTTTTATGATATACTTTTTCTTAACATAGGATTATCTAAGAGTGATATAAACCCATGTTACTGTTTATAAAAACTAAAGAGCTATTAATATAATATTGGGAGATAATCATAATACACAGTTACAGCAAGGTGCTCTGTCATTATACTAATAAAACCTAAACATTTTTAAAGCAAACAGGGCTCTTAAAAATCAGCCGATTTTTAACGATTAAACAACTCAGCCGATCATAACTGGGTTTGACTTAACATGGCTGCTTTCATTTTTAATTGAAATAATGCATCGTGAGGGTGGAGAACATCCATGTCAATCTGATGCTAAGATAAAGAACATGATAAAAGAACTTGTGTTTCCTGTCGCCATTAACCAGACTCTTCTTAAGTATGAGCAAAAAATTTTTGGTTCGGAATCAAAATCGTATATGTAATGATACATTTTGTATTGATATGAACTCACATAGAAAGCACTAATGTAACAAGGGATGGATGACATAAAATTCTTTTATTTGTTTCTGATTATATAGTCTGTTCTGTTTCCTTTTAACCAGTACTATACTCTCAATTATTGAACATTTAATAATATATTTTGTTCTCTGGTAAAGCAGATGTTCATTTCTTTTCTGACTTTTCCCACATTTGTTCTTGAACATTAATATCTCCTGAGGGTAAAACATTTAACCCATTGCCCAACACATATTTAAGTAAACACTCATTGTTGGTGTTAATTTAACATCATTGTTTTTCTGCAGTACTGTATTAAAAAAAAATTTTTTTTAAGGGCTACTTGAAGCTTCAGGAGGGAAAGCATCTAAACAATAGACCTGTTCAAAAATCATGGGCTGCCTTGCATGATTAGAGTCGTTAGACACGTCATATTTCACATGGTCACACTGAACTCCCATGTCTCACTCTCCAACCTCATTTTTTTTTTGCTTGCTCGACTTTAGCAGTCCCTTATTTTCCTCACATCTTTTTATTCTTTTATCGAGCACAAAGATCATGATCTACAAATTAATTGTACTGACCTAAAACCCCAACTACGCTGAATCAAACTTTTATTTACTCTATGTAGTTCTCTTCATTCATTTTGAGCATTCTGCTTTATTGGGAAAACAGCTGGCCCTTCATCTTGCCCCAAAACTTACAGATACATTTTAATGAGTTGTCCTCTTCCTAACCAGTCTTCTTATTTGTATGGTCTTGGATTGCTTTTATTTTTTTTTTATTTTTTTAGAATCCTCCAGGACCTCATTCCATCAGATAGATATATTCTCTCTTCATTTTCTCTTCTTTGTTGCCCTGTCGCCTCTTTCTCCATAACTTTTTAACTTGCTGCAGTTCTTCCATCTTAAAAACATTCAAAGAATAAATGGAGCCCGCTGTCTTCACTTCTTTACCTCATGTCATGTTATGTTAACTCTTCAGTATATTTACAGTCTGCCATCTGTCCTCTCCATTTTTCTGAATTGTTGACAGAGATCATAAATGATTTTATTATTGGTGATCCAAATGAACCCAGCTCTGCAAAATGTCTGTGGCTTACAAAATATGGTTGTGTATTGTAAATTCTATCTAGGTATGTTGTACATTTATAATAAGTTACTGTTAATCTTTCTATTTTTAATTTAGAAGGACTTTGAACATACATGAAAGTTTAGCTAGTGCACATTTTACAGCTGTCCAGGAAATTTTAAATTCCACTGCTTCTGTCTCCCTATTAGTATTCCTTTAGTTAATGAAGACTTACAACATTGTCTCATTGGTCATAGAGTTTTACTCAAAATTGTTTTCATACATATTTGAAGTAAGGCCTCAACAAAAATCAAAGACATTATAGAATAAGAGTTGCTTACATGTGATATAGGGAAAGAAAATTGTAGTCAGACCAAACTGATTTTGAATTCTTACTCTTCTCTTTACTTAAAACTCAGGACCTTGTGGAAATAATGTAACCCTGAGCCTTGGTTTACTTGTATGTAAAATGGAGATCATAATACTTTACTCACTAGTTGTAAGGAGGGTGCTTACTATAAGCCCACAGCGGGCAATCATGTGTATGAGGTTCTTTGCCTATTCATACTTTTCCCAAGCCACCCAGAACAATTAAGGTAGAAATTGGATGCAGAGGACTCTGGACATTGTTAAATAGTTCCACCAAACTGTTCTCATTCCTTTTATCCTCAGTGGGCTCTTTTAGATGTATGTAATGGGCCAGTGAGAAAACAGATCATCAAAGCTTAAGAAAAGCTGTGGAAGCTTAAAACTGGCATAGCTACAAGAGGAACTGATGTTACTGTTTTGACCTTTACTTACTTACGTGTTTTGATTTTTTTTTTAATTAGACATCATAAATATTCCAGTGTACCTGGAATTTCATGTTTATAGACATCATGTTTCTGTTTTAGTGACTGCCTAATACTTAAGATTGGATATGATACCCTGATTATTTTCTTAGTGAGAATTTAAATTTCCTTTTTATGAAAGGCTATAACAACTTTGCCCATAGAATTTTTCCTTTTTGCATTATTTCTTTTGGCTAAATTCCTTTAGACTTAGTTTTTTATATTTTAAACACTCTCATCTCTCTATTAAGAGGGAATACAGATACAAATGAATTTTCCTAATTGAAAATTGCCCTTCAGCTGCCATTAAATAAATTTTCTCAACCTAAGTGAAAAAGAATTAGTAGTTATCATTATAAGCAAACATGTAAAGTAGTATATAGCATCATGTACATCACTCCTTACAACACAGACTTTCAAAGAACCAGAGATAGATGCTTTGTAGAAGTTCAGTAGTTTTTGAAGAGGTGCATGGGTGTGGGTTTGTGGTTTGGGTTTTTTTATTTTACATTCTAGGTGGTGTGCCACCACCACTCTGTTTCTGTTGCGGAGATGACATCTGTGACTATCGGGGCAAGCTAAAATTTGGCTCACAGTAATAATGCACATTTCTTCCTGCAGTCTTTTGTTTCCTATACAGGGTGGGGCAAAAGTAGGGTTACAGTTGGGAGTGTGTGAAACAATTTATATTCTTGTGTTGTTATTTATTAATTATTGTATTATTTTTCATATGAACAACTGTAAACCTGCTTTTGCTCCACCCACTATATTCAGTTTTCTGACATGCATTAGAATATATAACACCTGTATTCTAGTGATTTCATATTTGATTTTACAATACGAAAAAATAATTGAGGAAGGACATGACCTGGGAAAGAGGAGAACCCTTGCCACAATGAAAATAGATACATTCAAACCCAACTTTATAAGAATATAATCCATTTAAGATTCCAGAAATAGACTTCTCAAAACTTCCCATTTACTTTTGGGAAACATCCCTTCTCTGTGGCATGAAGTGACAGGAGAAATCAGTTTGTTTCAGTGGAAACAATTCAGCACAACAGGAAAGTTTAACTTTGGTCCATTTGTCGTTAGCTCAAGGACAGTCTCATTGCAACCCAGTACTTAAATTTAAAACTATATGTATTTGCCATATTACTCTAAAACTGGCATAGATGTTCTGTTTTCATTTCCTGCGCTTTCAGCTTGAGAGTCCACTGTTGGTCTCTAAACCCTCAGCATCTTTGTGGTTTTCCCTGGCAGTCTCAGCAGCAGCATCTTGGCTAGGCTCCCTCTCCTGGTTCATAATGTCAGGGGTCACTTGATCCAAATCTGCTTCTAGAAGCTCAGTTTGTACTTCCATTGGCATAGTATTTTTATCATTATTACTTGGAAAACAAAATATAACAACCTCCTCCTCCTACCCCCGCAAAAAAAAAAAAAGGAGTACAAATACTAAATGCAGGCTTATTGTAACAATGTGATGCCATTTAGAATTAAAAGATGAATTTTGTCCCTTTTTCACCTACTCGTTTTCCTCTCCAAAGATACAAGTTCCTTATATATCCTGCCTAGAGATCTGTGTACTAGATCCTGTCTAGTAAAGTCTGTGTTTATAAATAATTACATGGGAAATCTCACTATTTTAACACAAATGAAAAAGTGCTGTGTGTGCTTTACACCTGGGTTTTTTGTTTGTTGTTAACTTTAATTTAGTTCAACCAAGCCTCAAATGGTGAACATTTAGATTTTTTTAAATGTTTTTGTTAATGCATCAAGGAACATTGGTCTTTAAAAAATGAGAATGATTGTTGATATATTTGGGATAAATTCTTAGGAAACAAATTGCTATATTTTTATTATCTCTATTTCCAAGCACTATTAATCTTATCTCCACTAAGAGCCTTATCTGGTGGATCTCATGCATGAACTGTGAAAAGACTACAATATATATTAGGAACGCTCATCATTTGAGAAGGGCATACAGCACAAATGTGCTCTAAGACAATATTAGTGGTTGTTGTCTCATTGGTATTATTGGTATATAAAAGTTTGTTAAGATTTCTTAATTTTATTGGTCTTTAGATCTTTGTTTCATGAATTTTTTTGTTTGAAATAGGTTGATTCCTGTGTTAGTGAATGGCATGAAGTACTCAGACATAGATATTATCCTACTTAAGGTAAGGAAACTATTTTCTGGTGAATAGAGAATATTATTTTTATTGACTTAGTAAAATTTTTAATTCAACCAATAGAGTATTTATTTAGAATAGACCCTGTATAAATGGGCTCCTGTTATACATAACATGCTATATAGTTCGAAGGTAGAAGCATTAAAATAGCTGAAATAGGATCTGACTGGGATTCAGCTACTCCAGGTTGTACTAGCCTGATGGAAAGCAACATAATGTGTTTTAAAGTACCTGATAGTTAACAGGTCTTATGTAATCAATTCTCTCCTTCACAAAGAAAAGGCATACTTCAGAATCCTGTGCCCTGCCCCATCGGGATATTCTGATTCTTTCACTCGTATACATATTAGCCTGTAATTGAGTATCGCCAAAATTTTCCCTGTAAAAAAAAAATACAGGGTGATGTTGAAGAAGATGAAACGATTCCTGATAGTGAACAGGATATAAGGCCACGTTTTCATCGATCAAGGACAGTGGCTCAGCAGCATGATGAAGATGGCATTGAAGAGGAAGATGACGACGACGATGAAATTGATGATGATGATACAATTTCTGACTGGAATCTAAGTAAGTCGGAGAGGGAAAAGACACTTGCCTGCTTTGATAACCACTATATTGGAAATAATTTATGTACCATACAATTCACCCATTAAACAGTATAATTCAGTGGCTTTTAATGTACGCATAGATGTGCAACTATCTCCACAATAAAATCTGGAACATTTCATCACCCCAGAAAAGAACCCCATTTTCATTATCAGTTATTCCCATTTTCTCCCAGTCCCCCAGCCCTAAGCAACTAGTAGTTGATACTCTGTATGTTAATTTTGCCTATTCTGGACATTTCCTATAAATGGAATCATGCAGTATAAGGTCCTTTGTGGCTGGCTTCTTTCACTGAGCCTGTTTCAAAATACATCCATGTTGTGTCATGTATCAATATTTTATTCCCTTTTATTGCAGAAAAATAATCCATTGTATAGATTTACCACATCTTATTTATTCATTTATCAGTTGATGGACCTATTTTGTTGTTTCCCCCTTTTGGCTATTGTGAGTAATAATGCTGTGAACGTTTCTGTAAAATGTATGTGTGGACATACATTTTCAGTTTCTTAGGTATATGCCCAGGACTGGGATTACTGGGTCATGTTAACTGTCTGTTTAACCTTTTGAGAAACTACCAGGCTGTTTTCCAAAGTGGTTGCATCACTTACTTTCCCACCAGCAGTGCCTTAGATTGCAGGTTTTTGCTTGCCAACAGTTGTTAACCTTTTTTATTATAGCTGTCCTAGTGTATCAAAAGTACATACCATTTTGGTTTGCATTTTTCTGATGCACCTCTTTTTATATTTACTGTTCATTATTTTTTAGAGCTAGCTCAGGCTGTCATTTCTCAAAAGCTATGTATTTTTTGTTTAATAATATAAAATAGGCACATTGGCCATAAACTTTTTATTTTCCTTACATAAACTAATTTTGTGATAATTTGTATGTGAATTGAATCATTATCATGGATAATTCCAAAATAATATAAATTGCCTTGTCATATTCAGTCTTACAAAATACTTTTTTTTTTTAATCTCTGTTTTCAATCTTAGCTGCAAATCCACATCATCTGCTGAGCCAGCATTTTGGGCCACACTGTAATTAAATAACTCTGGGGAGGAACCTAGACACCTGTGCTTTGCTTGCTCACTTACTGCTCTTTAAAGCTCCATTGCTCTAGTTCAGGATTACTCAGCCTCAGCAGTAATGACATTTTGGGCCACATGATTTTTTTTGTTGTGGGGGCTATTCTGCACATTATAGGATGTTGAGCAATCTTGCCTCTATCCAGTAGATGCCAGCACCACACACATACGCACGCACGCACACACACGTGATAACCAACAGTCTCCAGACAGTGCCAGATGTCCCCTGGGAAACAAAACCACAAGATTTCTAGTTACTGTGAAGGGGTTAAGGACGTGAATCATCAGCCTGTACTGTGTAATTCATTTGGTTAAATGATGCTAATTCCTCTGCTGCCCATTTAGTTTTCTACAACTACCAGCACTTAGCATTCCTAATGTGCCCAGCTCTAGGCCAAGGACTTGGCATGCATATTACATTTAATCTTTCCAACAGCTTTACACAGGTAAGGAAACTGCAAAAAGAGAAACTTGCTCAAGGTCAACATAGCTAGGAGGGTACATCTGTTGTTGGAACCCAAATCTCACTACTATCACAAATTACCTCCCACTGTATCCCTGCTTTCAGGTTGAGGACAGGGTGGATTAACATTATAATATAATGTAGATAACTCTTCAAAAGTAATAATGTACATTGGTTGCATTATTGGTGGGGGGCACTTTCTCTTCACGTATCACCCATCTTTATATCCTTTCAGAAGTTTTTCTGTGTAATTACAGAAAAACATGTATATCTTCTTTTTGTTTGTTTTTATCCTCACCCGAGAAAATACAGGGTCCAGAACAAATAATGCCCCGTTTTTATTACAAAATCATAAGCATGTAATTCTGTAACACAACAATATCGTACTCAAGCACACCATATGACATTTCAGGTGCAATGTTCAGATTAAAACTATAAAGTATTACACCCATATAATTACCCTACCACCACACTCAAGGAAGCCTTAGTTCTGCGGGACCCTGCATTGATTGATTTGAGAGAGAGAGAAACATCAATTGGTTGCCTCCTGCACATGTCCCAACCAGGGATTGAGCCCACACCTTTTGGTGTACGAGATGACACTCTGACCAACTGAGCCACCCAGCTAAAGCTATATCTTCCTTTTTGGAGAGGAGGCTGACTTTACAAAAGTGATATCAGATTATATGTACTCTGATGGTTCTTTTCTATATATAACTCATTCTATACGAGTACGTAGAGATTTTATTCTGGCTTATGGCAGTATAATGTTCGTTTCTGTGGATCTGCTGTACAGTATAATTTAAGAGCCTTATTGATGAGCATTACTTCTGGCCAATATAACAGCATTTTATAAAAAAGGATTTTACTATTGTCTGACAGTGTGTGATTAACCATTATGCCTAGTTCACATTGGGAAAAATTTGGATGCTTAATTATATTATGGTTCTTTTTAAATTTTTCGTTCTTTTCTAGATTATGTTAACTGAAATTTGAATTGATATATAGTCTGATACTTAATGGTGCCTTAACTCTGTAAAGAAAGTTTTCCAAGATACTTTATGTGTCGTGTACTTGGTGACTTTTTATTCCAGTTTATAATTAGTTTGCTAATTTTTGTTCATAAAAAAGTACTTTTGTGAACAGAATTTTTTCATGTGACAAGACTGCTTATTAAATTGGATTCTTTGAAACTGTAGAAGTATGAACAAAGTGTTGTACATAGAACAAATACTCATTTTACATAACGAAAAGATAAGAGGTTAACGTAATATTTTTGATAAATATATTTTCTTAGGAAAATGTTCTGCTGCTGCCCTAGATGTTCTTGCAAATGTGTATCGTGATGAGCTATTGCCACATATTTTGCCCCTTTTGAAAGAATTACTTTTTCATCATGAATGGGTCGTTAAAGAATCAGGCATCTTGGTTTTAGGAGCAATTGCTGAAGGTAAGTCTGAGTCACATTTGAACTGTAAAGCCCTTAATAGCACTGATGTGGCTAAGCTACTTTTAATGACTTGTTACTCTGTACAGAAAGAGTATTCACTCCTGAATTTACACACTTTGTTCTTGTGTTGCTGCTGTGGGTTTGAGAAGACTATGTGATCCACGTTAACCTTGAAAAGGATGTTTGAATCCAAAAGCCATCTTAGAATAAGTGTTTACTTTAAACTGACTAACAGTTATTAACTAAACAGCCATAGGCCTACTTCTAACCCCAGCCAGATATTTTGCAAATGCTTCTATTACGATAAAAGGAGCAGAATGGGAGGACAAGGGTTCAGATGTCAGAAGCATTCCCATTGCTAGAAAAGTAACTGTTCTATAGGTAAGTGTAAAGAAATGTGATCAGTCAAGAGTGTCATCATTCTTTATAGGTGACTCTTTCCTAACTGTAAACACCTATCTAGAAGAAATGAAGCATATTAAAGGCATCTCTAAAAGTCATAATTTGTGTAGCAGAAGTAAAATGAACTTTTCCTAACCCTGCTGGAAGATGCTTAGGGGCAGTTAGGTCTTGTTTCAGTTTTTGATATTTTTTACAGCATGTTTAATACAATGAAGATGATCAGAATATTTTTCATGAATGCATGGGTCAGTTTAATATTCAACTGAAATGGTTTTGTTTTAACCATATTTTAGCAGTTTCTGAAAGATTTCTGTTACTTCTTTTCTAGGTTGCATGCAAGGCATGATCCCATACTTGCCTGAGCTCATTCCTCACCTTATTCAGTGCCTCTCTGATAAAAAGGCTCTTGTGCGTTCCATAACATGCTGGACTCTGAGCCGTTATGCACACTGGGTAGTCAGCCAGCCCCCAGACACGTACCTGAAGCCATTAATGACAGAATTGCTAAAGCGTATCCTGGATAGCAACAAGAGAGTACAAGAAGCTGCCTGCAGGTGGGACAGATTCGTAACAAAATGTTCACTGTGTGGGAGCGGAATGGGTATTTCAATGAGAAACTAATTTTCAACCTTGTGATGAATATTGGTATTAAACCATTCATGGGCTTTTTATTATCTGTAGCTTTCACCATACGATTTTGTAAATCCAAATGTGACTAATAGACACCAGCCTTTGCTGTTTCTTAAATGTTTTGTTTTCTCAGTGGCTATGATAACAGTAGAGTTATCTTCTACACTAATTCCCACAGGCATCTGGAGAGGTGAGGACAAAGGTCCTACTCTTGAACCAACAGCAAGGTTGGAGCAGATTCCCGGTAGCCTCCAGGGCCACTACGGAAGCTCCACAGAAAGCCCCACAGCAGCCTGTTGTCTGTCATTTAGTGTATCTGAGTAGCTGTTCTGTCAGCTTGGGGCTGTTTTGTTTTTGTATCAGCCCAGCAGTTGCAGTTAAATAATAATCTAGTTTGGGGAACAAAAGGAAAAGTAGAGTTGGACTTTTCCAGATCTGAAGCAAAAATTATCTGAGTTTTTAATTCTTAACAACATGAAAGTTGAACAAAGAGGCTTTGATGATTATAAAGTTTTTTTTTTGTTGTTTTTGTTTTTTTTTTTTTTTGTTTTTTTTTTTTGAATGGGGGCAGGATAAGGATTATGTTTGGTTTCCTGTAGTTTATTTGGTACTTTTTTAGCTCTCTACTAATTGTTGGGCATATTCTAACTGCTGGGCTTACATTCTTGCCACCTTTAAATGTACAGTCCAACAGGGAGTATTAAGCAACTATGTGATTTATGGCAAGTGCTGTGAACAAAATGACTAGTGCACACTAATGAACAGGACTTTCATTAGCAAGTGGCTTATGCCTGTTATCTTTAGGAAATTCTTGACTTGGTAGAACAGAATATAATACAAACCTTAATTTTAGAAATAAAGAGCCAGGACAAATTTAGGTTTAAATTGAAGTCATTACACTGAGACTTGTGATTTTTTTTTCCTTTCTTGCACATTTGTTCTAATCGAGTGTAACCATACATAAGGCAAATTTGTAATAACAAGTATTTTGCACTGTTAACGTAGTGTGGGTTGAAACATTTTTTAACGTTATTGAGGGACAATTGACAAATATTGCATATATTTAAAGTGCGCAACATGATTTGATATGAATATACATTGTAGAATGATTACCGAAATCATGATAACACATTCATCACTTCATATAGGTAACTTTCTGATGGTGACAATGCTCAAGATCAGTAGCTTTCAAGTATGCAATACATATTGTTTGTTTGTACTTTATAAGAGAAAGTTTATTTAGAGAGAACAGTCTTGTGTTAAATGTATCATTTTGTGACCCTTGGTATGCATCTGAACGAAGAATAAATGAGAGTTCATTTCTCTTGAGAATGCAACATTATTTTGTTCACTGCTGTGTCCTAGTGCTCAGTGACTAAATAGTAAACACCAAGTAAATTTGTTGAATGAGTGAATAAGTAAAAGAACCAACATATTTTAGTTTTAGATTTTAGCATTGTAGTAAATAGATGCCCATAGGTGAGTCTCTTTGAAAGAGGTAATAAGGAATGGGAAAGAAATAATAAAAATAAACATCTGGTGTGATGCAGAAGAAGATGGGCATGTAAAGTGGAAATAGATACTCTTTAAAGAATTAGTTTTCTATCTCTATTACAACTATTCCTTTTCTACAGCACTGTTCTCTCGCTCTCTTTAATTACAGTGCCTTTGCTACCCTAGAAGAGGAGGCTTGTACAGAACTTGTTCCTTACCTTGCTTATATACTTGATACTTTGGTCTTTGCATTTAGCAAATACCAACATAAGAACTTGCTCATTCTTTATGATGCCATAGGAACGTTAGCAGATTCAGTAGGACATCATTTAAACAAACCAGTAAGTATTATTATGGGGAAAAAATATGTAGCATGGTTACAGTCAGTAGGTTAACATGTATTTGGAAATTAAAATTTGGGGGAAATAATCAACACAGTGTTTACTACTTTAAGAAGGCAACAAAGTGTGTTAACTTCCTAAATAGTATTAAAAAAAAATAAATATGTACTTGGTGTGGTAATTACATAGGACTTTATAAAGTAACTAAAGGAAAAAGGGGTAGAAGTTACATACTCTGTAAAGTTTTTATAACTTTTACTTAATTTCAAGGGTTTTTTTTTAATCTACCACTTTTATAAACACTGTAGCTTTAAAGTACCACATCTAGACATCTTTGTTTTCTCACTGGAACTTAGAACTACAGGGAATACACTAGATTAAAGCTATTAGAAATTGGGGTAATAGCTTACAAATGTAAATAGTGGTAGAGCAGAAGTATGACTAGCAAGCTGAACTCTGTCTCTAGTGGTGTTTGGAGTGGAAGAGGATGGGATTGGATTTGTAATATTAAAAATGTACTATGGTTCAAAATTCCCTGCTGAAGAGTAGATTTTGTTTATGAATGCTATATGGAAAGTCCTAAGAAATTGTCTGTTCATTAGTTATACATAAAACTTGATGCAATGGGTTTACAAAACTTGGTTAATGGGTTTGCTTTGTGATGTTAGTTGGTTTAGTTTAGTTTGGTTTGGTTTGGTTTGGGGGTTATTTTTCTGAATGTCTTAGATTAGACCTTTTAGCATCGGTGCTCCTTGTTCACATTATTACATTTACTTGATTTTATGGGTTATTTAGTTTAAAATAAGGACACTTAAATGATTGCGAATCTTTTTCCACAAATGCCTCTGTAAGGTAAACCTGCCATTTTATGTGTTACAGGCCCCAGGAATAAAAAATTCAGACACTAAAGAGTAAAAATTGTATGAATCATCCCTGATTGTGATCAAGTAATTTTTATATATTTGTATAAATTTTGTTTTAAAAAGGATATAAGGTGACTTAAAAATAGAACAAAATTGTATAAGTTAAAAAGGCAAAATAAATAAAAATTTTAAAGGTGCAAAGAGAGTCTCCAAATCCATTCTGCAATGATTTTACACAGTTACTCTAAATGGATTTTAATTTTCATAGACTCAAAGTGAACTTGTTTACCTATAATAGTGGAGCTTTATATGTTTTTCATCATTGTAAATAGGAATATATTCAGATGCTAATGCCTCCGCTGATCCAGAAATGGAACATGTTAAAGGATGAAGATAAAGATCTCTTCCCCTTACTTGAGGTATGCTATATATGTTTTCCAGCCTGCTCTTCTTAACTGATAATAAATTATGGCGGTATTTTTACATCATGTACCTCTATCTCTACTTAATTATATTTCTTGATATAGATATATAGCTAAACCATGGCTAAACCTTGAGTAACGCGGGTTTGAACCATGGGGGACCACCTACACGCAGATCTTTTCCCATAAACGCTTGTACTGTTTCTAATTTATGTTAGGAAGTCTGGATGTGGAGGAGGGAGTGACTAGATACATTGATCTGCCCATTTTATATAGGGAACTTGAGCATCCTAGGATTTTGATATTCTAGGGTGTGACCTGGAACCAGTCTTCTGCAGACCAAGAGACAAGTTTGGGGGGAGTCAAAGTTATGTGTAGATACTCAATTGTGCCAGGGGGTTGGTGCCCCAAACCCCCACATAGTTCGAAGGTCAACTATAGTTTAATATTCTAATATTATATATTTATATAATGTTACATTAGATACATATACTCACAGGTAGGTGAATCAGCAGTGGGACTCAATGTTAGTAAGGAGAGACTTCACTTTATACCCTTTATGTCTAGTTTGAAATTTTAGTCTATGTGTACTAAATAGTTTTTTAACCAATAAAATTTTATGTGATATTTCAATAACAACACACTGCTAGATGTGGTAACTTAAACCTAAATGACTTTGTATTGGTAGAGCCAGTTCAGTCATTGTCATTCTTGTTCCCCCTATCATTTCAGGGGTCACCACCTCTGCCATGGATTGTCCCTAGCCAGAGAAGTAAAAACTTCTGTGACCAAGAAAATGACTAATTCTGGGCCTAACAACATAAGAAGAGTTATTATGGCTAAAATTTTTTTTTTCAGGCAGGGGCTCAGGATGTGCCCCGTAAAGTTCACCTACATGACAGGTGGCAAACACAAGGCCAGTGGGCTGAATCTGGCCCTCCACCTCATTTTATCCGGCCCAGTACCTTGTTTCTACCTGGCGGCAGCACCGAGCTCCTTGCCCCTAGTTAAGGAGTAGTTACATTTATGAAGCCCTAGAAATACATTCAGCCCTTTGAAGGCAACTGAAAGGCTGATGTGGCCCCTGGTGAAAATGAGTTTGACAGCCCTGACCTACCTCACTGACAAGGATGGGAGGATTAATAAATATACCACTTATATTTGAGGGGTGGGAGGGAGGAATGCATACATTTAATCTGTTCTTGAAAGATAACATTCATTATAGAAACATTTTCACTTTTTTCCTGAGGGAACCTCCCCTGACCAGCCAGCAAGCTTAACAGCAGTAGGTGGCACACAGAGGAGAGATTTGAAAAGAAACTGCGGATGTAGCGTAATAGAGCAAGCTCAGAAATAACCAGGGTCTTAATTTTAGTACACATAGAAGCATTTCTTATAATATTAACTATACCCAGAAATTTCACACATGGACTTTATTGTTTTCTAGTGCCTGTCTTCAGTTGCCACAGCCCTGCAGTCTGGCTTCCTTCCATACTGTGAACCTGTATATCAGCGATGTGTAAACCTAGTACAGAAGACTCTTGCACAAGCCATGGTATTTAAAAATTTTGGGACCTCTCCTTTCTTGGCATCATAAATGTTTTTCTAAGGACAGGCATAATGTATACAAACTATTTCAATAATTGATTTAAAGGAAGTTTGTTTTTTTTTTTTAATTGTGTCTAATTTCAGCTGAACAATGCTCAACCGGATCAATATGAAGCTCCAGATAAAGATTTTATGATAGTGGCTCTTGATTTACTCAGTGGCCTGGCTGAAGGACTTGGAGGCAACATTGAACAGCTAGTGGCCCGAAGTAACATTCTAACACTAATGTATCAGTGCATGCAGGTGAGAGTGGTTCAATTATAATGAATTGAAACCTGGTTCTCTGGGTCACATTGGGGTTAATTTCTTCTTATTTCTTGTAGGATAAAATGCCAGAAGTTCGACAGAGTTCCTTCGCCCTGTTAGGTGATCTGACAAAAGCTTGCTTTCAGCATGTTAAGCCTTGTATAGGTATGAATATTTTCTACTGCTGTGATACGATTTTTAATATCAGCTATATTTTTTATTATTAAAATACGATTTCATGGAATCCCAACATTTATAAACATACATTTGACTGTTAAAGATGCTCTGCTTGAAGCAGGCAGGATGGGAACTCCTGTTCTTCGTTCTCCTGAACTCACTCTTTAGGCAGCAGCTTGTTAGGCAGTCATGTGACTGGAGAAGAGTCGGAAAAGCATTAATTTAGAGGAAAGGACATGCCTGCCTTTGAAGCCACTATATGCGTAGTTCATGGATACTTTTTGAATAGTTCCTTTTTTTTTTTCAGTGGAGGTACCCCCAAATAATCAGTTTTCTCATGATAAAGCAACATATGTTTTCAGATATCATGGGAAACTTTTCAATTTACCTAAAAAGTAAATGATTTATTTCTGTTTTAATAGCATAGCATTTGTCTTAGCCTTCTGTGAAGATAACAAGGGATTCCTTGAATAAGGTAACCTGAATTGCATCAAAACCCATGAATTAAATGGGACTTTAGGGTTTTTTCCCCATTTCTGTATTCCATCATTTTGGATGATAGTTGAAGATTTTATTTATTCATTGTTGGGGGCGGGGAGGCAGAGAAACATTGATCAGTTTGCAAGATGATGTCCAAACCGCTGAGCCACACCAGGCAACGCTAAAAAGTTTTTTCATTTGATACAGTTGCTTCAGCATTTTTCTTGACCGATTTTATTGAGATATAAATGACACAACATTCCGTAAGTTTAAGGTACACAACATAATGATTTGCTGTGTTTTACACCTGGTGTGTGTATTGTGAAATGATTACCACGACATTTTTAGTTACCATCCATCCCCTCGTGTAGATACAGAGATTGTTTTTCCTTTGATAAGAACTTTCCAGATCTCTCTTAGCAACTTTAAAACACACAATACAGAGATATTAACTATAGTCATAATGTCATACATTACACCCCCAAACTTTCTTCACCCATTTCCCAGTTGTATTTTTGAATAACTAACTATATTTCTGAACTGAGTAATATCATTAATTATGATGTATTAAAACAAGTTAGCAAGTTCAAACCTGACTACCCTAAGTGAAAGTGTGATGAATTCTTGTTTTACAAGATTTGATCAGTCATGTGTCCCCTCTTTAGAAGTTACACAGTGTCTAGTTACTTTTTATGTTATCAACCATGGTGATTATTTCCTAGATTATTAATTCTCAACCAGGGCCATTTTTTGTTCAGCCTCCTTCTATAGAACATTTGCATTTTATTTAATACTGGGGTGTATTACTGCTTGGTAGATAGTGCATAGAGACAAAGGATGTTGCTCAGCATCCTACAATGCATGCAACAGCCCCCCCCCACACACACACACACACACACACACAACAGAATGATGTGGCCCAAATTATCAGTATTGCTAAAATTGAGAAACCCTGGTTTTAGATCCACTAATTAATTATTTTTTAAAATGCTATTCTGATTCTTCATTTAATAGTGAAAATTCATATATAGAGATATTTTCCCTATCAAATTATTTTCCTGAGGTATGCATCATATAGGAGAGGCAGGTAACTGCTTGGTATTTTTTTTCTTTACCAGTTTTCAAAATAATGAATTGATTCCCAGCATCCTCCACAGATATCTATTTGATGTTGCAGAGTTTAGTTTTTGTGTTTGTTTTTTGAGTGTCAGTATGAATTCAGTGATACTCAAATTGTCCTACCTATAGGCATTGGGAGCTTAAGTTGGCTCCTGAGTTTTCTCTGGGGTGATGAAATAGCCTAGGTTTGTGGTGCATTTCCTGCCTTTCACCTACAATGAAACATTCCTCTGAGAGCCCTCATTCCTGTTAAGTGAAAAATGATATTTAGAGACCACAATCTGAGCACTAGGGTAAAAGTTATTTTAAAAACCAAAATTACTGATTTTTTAAAAATTGTGCATGTGAAAAGCTAGGTTTGAAGAAAGTTACAATGTATCATGCTTTCCTTACTTTTGAGTTTTCTCAGTCTGGTGACAAGAGAGTACTCTGACCAACTCCTTTTAATGATATCTGAAACATACCAAAACTTAATGTTTTCTGGTCTAATTCATATGAAAGTTCAGATAGTGCCTCTCTCAGTTTCTTAAGATATTTACCAACACCTTTAAAATACTGCTATTTCTTGCCTGTGTTTCAGTTTCCACCTAGTAGATTTTCTTGAAAGCACAGTATGCTGCTGTTGATAAGTTTACTACATAGTTTTTAAAACATTTTTTTCTAGCTGATTTCATGCCAATATTGGGAACCAACCTAAATCCAGAGTTCATTTCAGTCTGCAATAATGCCACTTGGGCAATTGGAGAAATCTCTATTCAAATGGGTAAGATTTTTTTTTCTTCTTTAAAAGTGTAAATTTTTAGATACTTTAATTTTTTTGTGTTTTATTTTTAAATTGATGTGAGTTATATATATTTATAAATAGCTTAATGTTACAACTAATAAAGGGAGCAAAATTGCTATTTAACATTGAAATTTTTCTTTTTTCTCTTTTGGGGATGATCTAGGTATAGAGATGCAGCCTTATATTCCTATGGTGTTGCACCAGCTTGTAGAAATCATTAACAGACCCAACACACCAAAGACGTTGTTAGAGAATACAGGTACCATATGACTGAACTGTTTTGGTGAAGAGAAAATTAGTTGCCTTTGAATTTTAAATTAAGATGCGTAGAGAAACCAAAGCTAGCTTTAGAAATCTAGTTTATAATCAACAGCTATTTTGGATCTTCATTAATGAAATGTACTGTTTTAGTTGCATTCCATAACACTTTTCTCCCCTATTCTTGTGTTTTAATACGTCTTATAATAGACCCCAGCTGACATAACTTTGGAAAAATATGAATTTTAATAAATTCCAAGAGTAACTGGGAGCTGGGAAGTAATGATTATTTTTTTAATCTGTAAAAATGTGGCCAAAAGTAGATTGCAGTGTAGTAACTAATTGGTTTACAAAGGCACATATACATACGTATTTTCTATTTTGTTGTATACTTTCCTTCAAATTGGGAACTTAAGCAGTACCTTGTGGGATTTTTATTCAAGAGGCTTGTTTCTCTTTTGCATTTATTGAGAGCATGTTTATATTAAAGAGTACCTTCCATACTATAGAACACATTTCAGGGTGATTTCTTTCCACCTTCTTCAACTTTTGCTAATAATGATAAAAGAGGTAAATTTTGTTTTCTATCAGACACATCTCTTTCTTTATGCACTAAGGGTAATTCCAGTAGAATATTCATAGTCTTTGAGGGTCTTAACAAATACTGGACAAAGATTGAAAAAAGGTTTTCTAAATAAGAAAATTTGTTTTCAAGGGCATTTTCATTTATATTTTTTAGTTATGGAAAGTTTATTGTATCCTAATATTAAAATTGCTATGTTTATTGGTATGGAAGGAAATCTTTTAATTATGAAACAGTTATATGGCTGTTTGGCTGTATGGGTACTGTTTATATCATAAAGTGAATTAGATTTTCTTGCTGAAAAGTACAAAAATCTATGTGTAGGATGGTTATGGAATCTTGTCAGGTTTTTATCTCTTTAGAATGCAGTACCTATACATGACATTCAGATTTGGAACACTTGCCGTTATAAAATTACTGTTGAACCTAAAGAAACTTCCTGTTTATTTTTAAATGTGAATGCATAACTGCAAATAAATGTTGAGTGTAATGTATATTAAAGTTTCTTGTGGGATATCAGCTGGTAAATTTGTTATAGTTCCTTTAACAAATTGGCTTTATCTATAAGATTATATTCTAAGTATGATTCTACCCTAAATAAATTGAAAGCTGGTTGATAATACCCTTCAAATTGATTAATTGAATTGATATGATTAAGAAACACACTTGGCATTCACTGGATTACTTTTAATACAAGTGGCTGCAGAAAACGTTTTCTTTATTCCTTACCCAAAAGGGGAGGAGGTAATGATTAAGTAAAATCATTGTCAATGGCTAATATCTATAGACTTTAGCAACTTAATTACCATTATCTTAATATTTCATAAAGCCAATTCCTTAGTGTACGCAGTTACTTGCTTTTTTCCTAATTAGTATATCCTACACTGAACTTTTTCAATGGACCATCATCTGCTTTATTGCATGTTTCATTGGATTGTTCATACTTGCCTGTTTAATGAGAATGTTGCGTAGTTTGTGTCTTTTGAACATAGGTTTTCTTTCTCTTGCTTCATATGAATCTGCTGGATTTTAGTATTATCTGTGTAGTTTGCTTCAAGTAATCCTTGAACATTTTTCTTTACCCCCCACCCTTTTTTTATGAAAGGTTAATCTGTAAGTTTTTGAGAGAACACCATTAAAGCACTTCATGGTTTGTTTTTTGTTTGTATTTTTTTTTCCCGTTGTGTATAAATGTATTTATATGTATGTACCTTTGAATTGCAAAATGCAGTTCTGAGTTGCACTTTAGCCTTTTAAGTTTAAGGACTTCCTGAATTTTGATGGTGAATATATGTTTGATTAATTCCCATTTTACATAGAATATTAGCATGTAATTGGTACAGTGTTTATTTTGTGCTATGTCTTTTATAGCAAGGACAGAATATTTGTTCCTTTGGTCCCGTATCACATGTCATCACAGTGGACTGTCTGAATTTCCTTTATGTCAAATATGGTATGGAATTAGCGATTTTTGAATCTATTCAGTGTGTACCATAACACCTAAAATTTGACAGTTGATTTTGATAACAGCCAATAAATAGTCCACTGGGGGTTTTTTTGGAAATGTTAACAAACAAAAAGACTTCACCAAAATTTGGATTAAATTTCTAGATAATTTTCAAAGAATAGAAATCACTTATAAAAACAGATGTGGATAAGTGAGAAAGAAATTTGAACTGTTTTAACTGAAAAGTATGTTTGAATAGACATTTCAGAAATGTAGTCATTCACATTTACTAGTATTTCTTGGGGGGAACATAGATTACATTATTAAATTCTGAAATTTGAACTATCTTTGAAGAATGTCTAAATCATCCATTTAATCGCTCATCTTTTTATTACCAGAAAATATGTGATATTGACACTTCATTGAGCGAGAAAAGCAATTCATCATGGTTTTTGGTGTTCTCTCAATCTTTAAAGTTTTTTTAATTCCTTTTGTTTTTCCTTTTTCAAGAGTATGCCATATATGTTGCTGCCCCTTATTTTAGGGGGTGGTAATAAACTGCACTGGTGAAATCTTATGTTTATTATCATACACAAATTCTGTTGGTTTCTGTTTCTGAGTTATTTGTTGTTTTTTCTTTATTTTTTCTCCTTCCCCCTCATTTGCTCATGTCTTGGTTGGCGTTTGGTGGTGTATAACCGTGATTGCGTTACCTTAGCAATAACAATTGGTCGTCTTGGTTACGTTTGTCCTCAAGAGGTGGCCCCCATGCTACAGCAGTTTATAAGACCCTGGTGTGTATTATTCAATCTTTTTTTTTTAATTCATTTTTCTTCACTCTTTCTTTCTCTTTCTATCTCACTTTTAGATATATTTTCAGTTGGTTACAAAAATCACAATCCTTAATCATTGCCAACCATGTGACTAATCTTGTCCTATCAGGTTTGTGAGGTTTTCAGTAGCATCGTCATGTATATTTATTTTATGTTGTGGCTAACGACTAATTGATGCATGGGATAAGATTGTCACATGCTTGCTGTGTTACAAAGCTTGATTATATATATATAAAGCATTTAAATATCCACCAATAAAATAAAAATGCATGCAAATTCTATAAATTTAGGTTTTTGCATTGTTTCTTTCTTAGAATTAATTTGAAAACTTGGATTGCATTAAGAAATACATGTTTAAATTTGTAATGTATAAAAATCTTATTTGCTTGATAATATAAAAGTCAAACATCTACACCATAAGTTCTGAAATAATAGTTTATATTGTGGCAGTATATCCTATATTCTGCTTCTTTCCGTTGATAATTTTTCAATTCAAGTCATTTTTAGTAGTGTTTAATGGAATACAAGTCATAATGCAGTTTTTTTTTAATTGGTAATTTACTCTTAGCTAAAGCTCACTAATAGTTTAAATGGGAGATTAAAATCAGCTGTCCATTTCATAGATGCAATCTATTAATAAGAAAATGTGAATATCAAGGCTTTCACTATTTGGAATTAGATGAGCCCACATACAGGAAGTGTGAGAAACTTAAGCTTTATGAAAATTCTTTGAATATAAACATTACACTGTGGTGCTTATTCCATTAAATACTGTCCATTAGTATTGTAATTGAACCTGCTTCTTACTTAAATGCTAAATTGCACTCTATAATTTAATAGGTGCACCTCTCTGAGAAACATAAGGGACAATGAGGAAAAGGATTCCGCATTCCGTGGCATTTGTACCATGATCAGTGTGAATCCCAGCGGAGTAATCCAAGTAAGACCTTCACCAGAATTTGTTCTTAATTTATAATGTTCTGAGTAATGAAGCTTTGATGGGAAGGAATGTTTTAATACTTTTATTATTGAAATATTACATATATTACATATTTTTCAAAGATACTAAAACACACTATGTATTTAAAATGTTGTGTATTTCCTAATATCTTGAAATGACAATGCCTGTTTTTTTATCTCCTAAATCTTTTTTTTGTCATGAAATATAGAAGTAGAAGATTGGGAGATAAGGTTGCATTCTTGTATTGAATTAAGCCAAAGCTTCTTTCATTCACATTTAGACCTCATTTACTTACTTTGTATATGTTTCCCATCCCTGAATATCAGTTTGTTTAGTTTGAGGATATCTACACTTTAGAGAGTGAGCAAATAGTAGGATACTCTTTCTGTTACTTGGAATCAAACTTAAGAAATCATTTAGTAGTGACTAAAATAGAATACTGAATCAACCATTGAAACTGCTTTGTTTTTGAGAGCTTGTAAATTTATCGTGTTTTGTTTCCTGTCTTAGTTCTTATTATATTTAGACAATTTTGGCATTTAAGAAATATTTGGCAATAGTATCAAGCATGAGTCTGATCAGACCCCTGGATTCAACTGCCAATTTGCAACACACAAAGTAGGAACATGTTGACTGATACCATGTATATGATCCACAAACTACAGCCTCCAGTTAAAAGCCCCAGGTTCCTCAACAGATCATTGTAAAGGGGGGAGTATAAGCAAGGTTTTCAAGAAAATGGCCTTCCACTTCAAAGAGATGGGTGCTTTGACCATTTTTTAATTGACACCTTTTGCTATCTCCTGCCTGGTATTAATTACTATGTTTAATTCAGATGTAGCACTACCAACTTTTAAAGTTTAGATTAATGTAGGTGTTATGCATTGAAAACTTAAAAATTAGAACTGGAAAACTTTTTTTGACTAATTTCACATTTGTAAAAACATTAATAACTTACTATTAAAATAAGCTAATACTATCTTTAGAAATTGTCCCTAGCTGCAAAATAACCTCCTAGTATTAAGTTTCTTTTTTTTCCCCAATATTTAAGAACTTTGTGTCACCTTAAATGTATTTTAGATGTATCATATCATGTGTACCATGTTAAAAAGGAGGATTTTCCCACAGGGGTTTTAGTTACTTTTTTTTGAGTTAGCGTGTGAAATAACACGTGTATATGGTCATGTGATCACTACCAACTTCAGAATTGGTAGAAATTTCTACTTTTTACATGTATATTTGGATATGGTTAAAAGCAAATGTCTAAAGGGTTTTCTGTTTAAATTTTTAATTACAAATTCTAGAAGTGTGTACATATGTTTAAGTTTTTAACATCATAGTTTGCTATTTGGAAGACATAATTTGAATAAACCATAAACTCTAGGTACATGGGATTTTATTTGCTTCAGTGGGTGTTTCATACACATACCTTAATATTAATAAATTTTGAAATTAATGAGGTTTTCTGAATTTAATAGTAAAATTTATAGTAGTTGACATGTCAGGACATAAGCCATATCTTGGATTTTTTCAGTAAGATAGTCTATACTTAAAAACACTTCAGTGAAATATTTACAGCATATACCTTTTCTCACCTTATTCTAAATAGTCAGAATAACTTGATTATCTTTTAAGCATTTGGCATTAGGTTTTTTATTCTTTTTGTTTCGGTTGGGTTGGGTTGAGTTGGGTTAGTTGTTACTTGTAGATACGTAATTAGTTTTTCTAGCTTGGGTCATGTCATTTAAGTTTCTACCTGAAGATGGGTCTGGAAATTTATATCTAGTAATTCCTGTACTTCAAATCAAGCTTATTTGGTGTATGCTTTTAACTAACTTTAGATTATTTTTAAGCTACTCAGAACTGAGTATATTATTGGATTTATATAATTCTTAAATCTGATAAGTGAAGGCTTTTTTAATTGATGTTTTCAGTTCATTGATGATGTTAAACATTTAGTAGATGGGTTTGTATTATGATATGAAATAGAATACAAAAGGGCATTCAGTATAAGCTGAATTAGAGGTTTATTCATGATGGAGGTAATAAAAACAATCATTAAATAATTGCTTATAATTTTTATGATCATAGTTGACTTTTTTTAATTTTTAGCTAGGATTCTATCATTATATTCTGAAGTTTACATGTTTTTTCACTTGCTTGACACATATAAATCAATGTAAAATATATTTATTGCTTGTTACAGGATTTTATATTTTTTTGTGATGCTGTTGCATCATGGATTAACCCAAAAGATGATCTGAGAGACATGTTCTGTAAGGTAACTAAAAAGGCTTTATGATACTTATCTTGGGATTGTTACTATCCTAGTAGGAAAGTTTAAATTATTTTTACATTTCATATGAAACTAGGCTCTTCAAATCAATATTGGTAGACTTAAAACCTATAATGTTTGTTCTCAGTAAAAAAGTTGGCTTGATCTTTCCTTAAGATACAGTGATTATCAGTAGAGAATAGACTTTGAAAATATTTTCCCGAGCAGGATATTATCCCACCTATGCAAATTAGCATATATATTTTCAAAGATGCCTGACTGGGATTTAGAGTATAATATAAACTGTTGAACAAAGAAAATCTAAGTGGTCCCCACAGAGATTAACCCTATGTTGTAGTTCTTTATTTTAGTAGCGCCCTCCTTTTGATTAACTGTAGCTGGCACTCAGCTGTAACAAAGCAAGAACTAAAATACTGTTACACATTTTAATCACCTAATAATAAAATTAGTGACCTTTATTCGCAGCCAGAAAGCCAAAGCTTTGTATATTTTCAACGTGAAAAACTTAGTATGGAACAGAAATTTTACTCCTTGGGTGAATTACATACTTTTTTGTTTGTTTTTCATAAGTATAATGTCAGAGATTGCTTAGTGAACAAACATGTTACTAGGACACTTGCTCAATTCTAAACTTCTCAAAACGAAGTTTAGCATATTCAGTGGGATGTCTTTAGGAAGACATGGAATAGTGTAGAATCCAATAAAGTTTGAGAATTGCTACTTTAAAATGGATAAAATTTTATAATAATAAAATCAACAGTGTTTGATTTCCGAAGCTATGAAGATCTGAGTTTTTATATTTTGTTTTTGGTAAATTAATCTACAGCTATACCACCCTAAAATGCACCTGATCTCATCTGATAAATTAATAATTTTTTTTTACTCTTTGCAGATTCTTCATGGATTTAAAAATCAAGTTGGGGATGAAAATTGGAGGCGTTTCTCTGACCAGTTTCCGCCTCCCTTAAAAGAGCGTCTTGCAGCTTTTTATGGTGTTTAACCTCATACACTTAAGCTGCAGTCCCATAATTAGGGGTAAGTTGTGAGAAGTTTGGAATTTTTCAGGATAAAGAAAATTAGGGCTGCATTCTAAAACTGCTGAACAGAATAGAGCTATTTGTTTTCTACAGAGGTTGGATAAAACAATCTTATTCTATTTTAGACTTTAAATTTTAAATTAAGTAGAATTTTTTAGAGAACCATCAAGCAAGATACAATGCATGGTTCCACTTTGAATCCTCAATAGAAAGAAATCCAAGTTGGTATGCTAGTTAGGTTACTTAACATTGCTCCAGCTCTTCCTTTTTTGCCCTATAAGAGATCAGCGCAGTAGAAATAGTCTAGTTTTGAAGCATGAATTTAGTCTGATGTGTCGAGGACCTTCTCTGTAGTAAGCTTTAGGGAAGACCCAAGTAGAATTGGAAGTGGGTTTTAGCTCAATAGCTAAGAATATGTAGTATTCAGTCTTCAACATACATTTTTATTGAGCACCTACCATGGGCTCAGTACTGTGTTTTAAAATGGGCAATGGAAAATTGTTTTGATCTGGCATAACATAGGGGTAAGTCCTCATGGACTCTTGTTCCTTGAGACTTTCTGTACTTGTTAAGGTGAACTAAGCAGTCTGGTCTCTTAGCCTCATTTCCTTCATTGAGTTCTTTTGAGGATTAAATGCTGCACTGTATGTGATGCCAAAACTGGGTATATTGCCTGACACACTAAGTTGGTTCAGTAGATGTTAAGAGTGTGGGCCAGTACAGTCAACCAGGGGTTGCACTTCTTTAGGTTTTAGGCATAAACTGAGACACATCTTACTGGAGGGCCAGAGAATATTATACTCAGTGTATGTCCAGCAGTTGTATAGCAAATTGAATTACCTTTTATGCTGGAGTTTTTGTTTCTAGTCTGTTGTGAGCTAGATATTAAACCTGGAAAGATTTCAACATCCAGGTTGTCGAATTAACCTAAGACGACAGTAGAAATAGACTTGCAGCCTCTGGAATGTCTCAGACCCTTCAGTGTGGGTTGTGCCACTGGTCTTGAGTCCTGCCAGCTGTGTTATGGCCTTAGCATTTTGGAAAAGTGCTTGATTCTCTTATGAGAATGTAATAGATGGCATTAGGGGCCAAAAGATTTAGCTGTGAGTTAAGTCTTGAGCACTTTCAGATTTATTACTTTCTCTGGTCTCTATCATATCACCAGTTATGTATTAACTGTGTTCTAAGACAAGGTGTATAGTGATTCTCAGTTTTCTAATTCGAGATAAAAGTGGATAGTATCTTTTCCTGCCTTTTTTGTATTCTAAGCTTTTTTCAGAGGCAGAGAAAAAGAGTTGCTAGTACTTCTCCACAGATGGGCTAGTTGCCCTCTGTGAACTCAAATGAACCTTCATATAAATGTCCAGAGTTCGGCATGAGTGGTTACTACAGTTTCGTTGTGAAAGTTCCACTGTCAAGTACTAGTTACAATCTCCCAGTAATCTACATTTATTTCTTGATGATCTTTTCATCGTTAAACTGCTACCAACAAGCCCTAGCCAGGTGGCTTGGTTGGTTGGAGTGTCATCCTATACACCAAAATGGTTGCAGGTTCAGTCCTTGGTCAGGGTGTGTTTGGGAGACAACCAATTGATGTTTCTCTCTCCCTCTCTAAAATGAATAAGCATATACTTGGGTGAGGGTTGTTTTTTTTTTTTTTAACTGCTACCAATGAAAAAGTCCTTAGGAAAATCAAGAGTCCTTCAGAGCATAGGAAACGACTGAGTAAAATTGGATCAGAAGAATTAATTAGGAACATCAAAAAGTCAAGTGTAAAATTTTACTTTTTGATAATTTCCTGAATGTAGTGGACACCTTTAGTACCTTCTAAGCAAAAACCTTACACAATCAAAAACATTAGACAATCAAAAACAAGTAATGCTCTTCAATAATTTTTTTTAGATTGGTTGGATTTTTGTTTGCTTTATATTAGAAATACTGGCAAAAAAGGATGAGTTGTAATTCTCACTAGGGAAAGTGACTGTCCTAAAAAATGTGCTATTTCACTATGAAAAAAGTAGGCCAACCTATTACGTAAGAAATAACCAGTTTTCATTGTGGCCTGTAATGTAAAAGGAGGCAGAGAATTAAACTGATGGCGTCCTGCAGGGTGTATTTTATCTGTATTTCATCTATATAAAGTGCTACACACTTCTCTGTGCCTGTCCCCAGCTTGGTGTCACTTTTTTGTATCTGATGCAGGTGACAGTTGGCAGCAGTAAGAGAAGGAAGCAGCGTGGTTATCACTGACTAGATGATCTTGGGCAGCTTGTCCAATATCTAGTTTTCTTTAGGCAGAGATACAGCATTGTGATTTGATTGGTTTTGTGGTCTGCTGACTTTAAAAGAGAAACAATTGTTAAAGTATAAAATTGCTTTCTTTTCTTACAGGTCCTTCAGTCTCGGAGACTATGAGGGAGCCTCTGCACCCAGGGAAAATGTTACCCTTTACAGGGGGGAAGGGTAAACCAGTAGGGAATACAGTACAATCCCAACCCTACTGGGAGGGGCGGGAGGGAGGTGTTGCCGTCACTGTATTAAGTCGCTGTTGGGAAACGTTTTAACATCTGGAGCCTTTGTGGGTGGAAATCTGTCTTCAATTACAACTCCGCACTGGATGTGAAGAAGCAAAAACTATTCAGTCTACTCACAAAACAGTACATTCTGGAATATTATGGGGAATTGTACCAAAACAAGAACCATATAAATGATGCATAGAGATAAAAGAGAGAGGAAAATTTCTATAGCGCACAATAAAGGAAACCTAAGAAAGGGGGTTACAAACAGTAAAGAAGCTTTTTTTATTTTTAATTTAAAAGTTTTTTTAATAAATTTTCCCACATGATGGGGCCTTGTTTTTGCATGCTGATAAAGAACTACACAAATGAAGCTAGTAGAATTAAAATCAGCTTGCCAACCCATAGTAGAAGCAGGTTCTTGGAAGCAACTTAAGGTACCCCCAAAAAAGTTGGAAATAAAAAAAATCTAATTTAAACAAAGAAATACCCTGTGAAATGCCAAATGAGTCACTCCTTTTACCTTTGTGGGGTGGGCAGGGAGGGAGGAATAACTGGGGTTGGACATATCAGACCTACAGATCGAACTCCTGGTTTTGCATTAAAACATTAATGTAGTGGATATAATTTGATGGTTGTACTTCATTAGATTTAATTTCTAGGCCAAGACATTATTTTTAAAGTGCAGTTTAAGGTTCAGGCATGCATTCTGGCTCATAGTGATTGAAAGTAAATAGTGGGAAAGTAAGTAGCATGCTTGCATCACGTAGAGTGAGACTGGTATTCATTTACCTCTGTTGCGCCAGTTTGTGTTGCAGTTTACCAATTCAATATAGCCCTGCATTTAAAATTCCTTTTTAAGATTTGTGGGTTTTATTTTTATTAAGAATATAGATATATAAAGTACTGTAGTTTACAGCTAGGCCTTGAGATATCTTATTAGGATCTGTTAGGAGTAAGATTGATATTGTACTGTGTGTAACCTGCACAATGTGGAAAGCTGATATACCTGTGCAAAATCTTTGCCTCTGTGCTGTCAGTGTGATGTGCTTTCTGCATGGTTATATACTACTAGTGATTTTATCAAAACTTCTAAAACTCAAATTACATGATAAAAGATCTGTAAGAGGCTGCATAAATGTTAGTTGGCACATAAGGACAATTGTAGAAGTTGAAGACATGATTGCTATATTTCAATGTTTATTCCCACTCAACATATTGCCTTCTAAGCTTTTTTTTTTGTTCAAAGCATGATCTTAAAGATACGTTTAAGTTAATGGATGTAATGCAGGGTTCCTACACTGTTTTGGCGCATGTTGGTGGCCCTCTGTGCCCTAGATATATGCACACAGGGTGCAAGTAAAAAGCTACAGAGTGAAAGTTGATTTGGATCCTCTTCATTTCATTTGTTTAGCTTTTCTGTTATTTTTCTCTACTTACATGTATTCCTGTGAATAAATCCTTGTTAAGTTAACCCTTTACTTTTCCTTCCATGTGTATTTTCTTATATACTGTGAATGTGAAATCCTAACTGGTACACTTGATCTTGTCTCCATATGAAAGTGCAAGTCTTTATTAATTTGGATTGCCTGAACAGTGTATCCCATGATGATGAAGGAAAATGGAGAGATTTTTCTTTTTAACTCTGCTGGTCAGAGATGAAGCCACACCTTTCCATTTTTCAATGCTGCATATTTAATCTGCAACAAAAATGTTAAGCCATAACAACCTTTTTATATTTTAGTTTGTCACCTTTGCATTGCAGAATAAATACTGAATAACCATTTTTATAAGCAGTTGCTCCTCTTTGCATGGTTCTATTCTAAAGGTGTTGAATGATACAGCCATTGCACTGAAGTTTGAGCTGTATGTGTGTGAATTTATAAATGCCATTTTAAAAATTTTCAAATGCATGGCAGCATGCAGAAAGGTTTTTGTTGTGTGTGTGTGTATGTGTTTTTTTAACATGTTCTTTCGCCTTCTTTCCTGTACTTTGGCTTTGCAAATTTCAATCTGTAGAGCCTGAAATTAAATATTTTCTTATCCAGTTTTTTAAAAATTATACATTGGATCCAAAGGGGATGTAGCATTTTTTTCTCTTTCTAGTACCATTTCTTCACTGGGAGCTGAAAATTTGCTTCCAAGTTAGTCTTTAAAACCTGATCAGGCTAATTATTTTATCCTTAAATTCTAGTGATATTCTGTAGGGTTTTTTTTTTTTTTTTTTTTTTTTTATTTTTCAGAACTTAACAGGGGAGATATTTGACTATTCTAGAATAGTAGTAAATATTTTAAATTGAAAGAAATGGCAAAATTCTCTAAACACTTTAAAACAAACATAGATCAACCTTCAATAAAAACATTTGGACCTGTGATTCTGTATTGACTGAAAAAAACAACATTGTCACCTGTTTGATTAAAAATTGATTTCCAATTAGGCAGTTAGGTCACATAGAATATGCTCATTTGATAGTCACATGTTTTTAAATTAAAAGGAAATTTAATTTAAAAGTAGAAAAATTAGTCAACATGACTGGCAACCTAAGGTTGGGTTGGGTTTCTGTATTCCCCTTCCCCACCCCCTTGAGGTATTATTGTTTTCCTAATTTATATTTCAGATACTTAACATAGCATAGGAATTTGCAGAAGCCATTTAAGTTATCTTTTGGGTAAGCTCTAATTTACCATTTATTGTTCTGATAAAACAATACATCATGGGATATATATATAAGCAACTTAATTCTTGTGGTGTAGTCTTAATAGTTTTGAATGTTGGCTGAATGTCTATGAAATTGTGAGATTGTCTTTGTTACATTCCAGTGTTTCTGCCTCTTGGCATGCTTGAAGCACGGCTTACTTCATCAGCTCCTTACACACTAAAGTGCTGTTAGTGTGCTCAACTACAGAAATAGCCGCTGCTAAGTGATGTAGATTTTCTACTTGAATATTTTTATGTTGTAGGAACCTCAGGAGGTCAGTGTTTACTGTTTTATATATGCCTTCTTTTTTCCTGTTTGAGCTTCTCTCTTTGAAGGATTCTAACAGAACAAAAGCTGCTGATCAACCTAAGTTGGAAACAGAAAGTATATTGAATATAATTTAAATGCATGTTTGGCAGTCCCATGATTTAGTATTAGTGAATAAACTTAGTGCCACAGATACTCATTTATTCAGGAAAGAATTTTGCTTTTTGTATTGTCTAATCTCTTTAATAACTTCATACTATGTAAAAAAATCACTTTTTTATATTTTTTGGTTGATTATTTCCCAAATAGTCAACATGTAAATAATCTTTAAGAGCCAGTTCTGATGCTTTACATTTATTGCTACTTGATTTTGTGACGCAAGTTAGATTTCAGAAGAATAGATTTTAAAACACTTAACCAAGCCATTACATCTTTAAAAACAAAGTAAGTAGCATACATTTTGTAACTAACATTGGTAAACACTGTGATTTTTTTTGTTAAGACTTTTTCATTGATCTGAATTGCTTAAATTGCATATATTGTAAAATAGTATCAGATGTATATTTTAAAATAATTTCAACTGACTTTCCTCTATTGAAATGCTTTGTCTACTCAGTTACACAATATTCAGATACAAGTTTTATCTCAGGTGAATACTCTTGTATCCTTTTTGCTTTGGTGACATGTGCTTATAAGGGGTCATCATACTTTTATTCTTTGTTTTTTGGTGTATTTCATGAAGAATCTTCCCATTTAGTCTGATTTTCCAGTCCTTGTTCTAGCAGACTAGGGTGGTATAAATCCCTCCTGTCAAGCCTTTTGCATGTATTGTAGGTTCACCTTGAAAGTGATTTTAAATTAGTCCTCCTTTTCTGTTAAACCCTCAAGATAGGAAAGTGGAAGTTTTTCTGTCCTGTATTAAATTATCCTGCATAACTGAAATGCCAGAATTTAATTGTCTTAAACCCTTTGGTCTAAATTTAACTGAAATACTTTGCCATAAAGAAAAAAAGTGTGGTTTGGGTTTTTTTTTTCTTTATATGATTAATATATTATTCATATTGAATGTATTAACAGATAACGGTGCAAAATCATTCTTCCCAAGAGAAGAATGTATCATGCATAACTGCAGTTAAAATCCTTCCTTTAGTAGTACCTTAAAATACATACAGCTTTGCTTTTTTTAATTATTTCTGCAAATAATACAAGGGGGAAACACTAACTGTTGATTCGTACTGTTCTTGAAGTGTGGGCATTGAAATCTTTAAGAAAACTGGTCTTCAGATTGTTAAAAGCCCGGGATAATCTAGATGAAAACAGCTCCATAAAGAACTGTGTGACAATATTATCTAGTAGTAATACCATGCAAGAGCATTGTATACCTACTTAGTACCTTTCATACTGTATTAAATACGGAGATATTTCTAATGCCTCTTAAAGATTAAATTTTACGTAAAAGGTTTCACTTGAATGCTCTCCAGGTGACTTGTGACTAATTTTTTCAGTCTCATGTAGATCTTTTCCCCTATTGGTATTATATGTATAGAGTCCTTTATCTTTATGCCTAATTATTATACATATTAATGTGTTTAAATTATAGCAACTGTTTGTTGTGATTTGTATCCCAGAATGTATTGTTTTTTTTTTAATGTATGCATGATTTTGAGGGAAGTTAAATGGTTTTTTCTCTTCTACATTTAAAACCAAATCAATTTGCCAAGCATTATATCATTAATTAGGAAAATATTGTTTTCCCTTTTATTAGAATTTTTGTTCATCATAGAATCCCTCTTATACTATGGCTTGGTATTATGCAGAATTAGCTATTTTGCAAGTCTCATTATCTTCCTAAAAGCCGACTATAGTATGGTTAGCCTACAAGGCAGTGTTGGTCCCTCCTTCCATAATAAACCTCATAAAAGGGTTCTGCTGTACTTTGACCATATTCATTACTGTTTTCCTCTGTGGATATATAACCAAATTAAGGGTGGATGATTTTTTTATGGAGATAATAATTAGACAATACTGTATAATTTTACTTAATAGATTATCTGTGAGAAGAGATGTTTAAACATGGTTAATGATTTCACTTCATATTATAAAAAACAGTTTTACACTTAGTATTCATGTTAACATTGGGTGCAATAATTTAGTAGTTTTAGCTTTAGTTATAAATAACTGGATCTTTCTGCTGACAACTTAGGTTGTATGAGTTGTGCTTAAAAGCTTTAAATCTGATGTTTCCTGTACCTGCCACACTATGTTAGAATGTGTCCTTCAAACATATCCTCCTGCAACTTCTCAAACTGTACTAAATTGATATTTCTTGAAGTCTAACTCTGTGCTAACAGATCTTCATTTTAAATAGAATACGGTTTTAATTTTTGATAAGCTGCTGAATTTTAAAGAGAGTTTTTTGGGGCCACCAAATATTTTGGATCATGCAGAGAATATATATTGTACTGTAGTAATTTTGTATTTTACATTTGTATGATGTGACATAATAGATGTGAATGTTAATCACTGCTTGACTATGTTAATAAAGTTGTTTAACTATAGATGTTTCACTCTGATTTTTAATGAAGGAAATGAGTTTTCTCTCCCTGTCCCCATTTTGGATCCAGATAGGGTCTTGTGTTGTTTTTGTTGTTTGAGTTTTTGAGGGGTTTTTTTCCTCTTAAAGTATTGTAAGGATAGATTGCATGAATGTGTATGAATGAGTCCTATTAAGGCTTGTTTATCCTTCAAAATTCAGACAGTTTTGGAAATTAATATATATAAAAGTATTTTCCTCTTCAGGCTGTGATCCATTATTATAGTTACATGTTACTAATTAAAATTGTTAACACATTTCAGAGGAAATGTGTGCGTAACTAGAATAGTCTCAGTTTTTTGAGATTTACATTTTCCAACAAGGAAAGGGCTCCCTTTGTTGCCTGGATGTGAAAATATTTGCAATAGCTGGTTTGTGTTGGAGAGGAGGAGAAAAAACTGAAACTTGGGTATCATGTTCTTACATCTTTGAGAAAGAGTTTAAGACTCCAGAATTTAGGACTTAGGTTGTAGGGAAAAAATCATCAAAACCAGCCTATTAATTAGTTATTCAAGATTTGTATTTGCTCCTGTAATGTTAAAGATATTACGCTGAAGCTGAAAATCTTTTGTAACTTTTCAACATTTTAGTTAAAGTATAAACTTCAAGTTGTTTTTACTTTGTATATTATACCTGTTTTTGAACTGACGCATTTTTACCTTGTAATGAGTTAACCTGATTCTAATAATTTACATTACATGTGTTTTTTGGGGAATGTTTGGAAAAGTAGCAGTTGAACTACATGGTTTTGAATTGGGACTTCCTCATTACTATACAGTTGAATATAGAAACTGCTGAAGCTGTGATGATCATATCTCAGTCCTCTGTTAACTCGATATAAAAGAATCTCCAGAAACATCCACATAGACCTCCAGAGTTAGTTCAACACATTGCAAATTACAATTTAGAAACTAAACACAATTTCTAAACCTTTTGCATTTTAATTATGCAAATGTGACAAGATAAATATTGTTATACTATGAACTTTTAGGTCTTCATGCCAGTATGAATGGCATTGATTTCTATGCATAAAAGCACTATTGGTCTATTTAAATTTTATTCTACAGTATTTTTAAGCTTATGTTGCTCTTTGAACTGCAAACAATTTAAGACAAACTTTAAGAGAGGGGAAGGGAGGGAGAAAGGAACAGCAACATCAATGCTCAAGAGATAACAGATCGGTTGCCTCTCACATACACCCAGCTGGGGAACCTGGACTGCAACCCAGGCATGTGACCTGACTGGGAATCAAACCGGTGACCTTTTGGGTTGCAGGCCAGCGCTCAATCCACTGAGCCACCAGGGCAATGAAAAACTAAAAAAAAGGTGGGCAAAGGACGCTGCTCAAAAAAACATACAAATGGCCAATAGACATGGAAAGATGCTCAACACCACTAATCAAAGAACTGCAAATTAAAACCACAATGAAATACCACTTCATGCCTGTGAGAATGGCTATCACCAGTAAATGAAGTGTTGACAAAGATGGGGAGAAAAGGGAACCATCATGCACTCTTGAGAATGCAGACTGGCGCAGCCACTGTGGAAGACAGAATGGAGTTTCCTCAAAAAGTTAAAAAGCGGAACTGCCTTTGATAACCCAGCAATTCTACTTCAAATGTATCTGAAGAAACCTGAAACACTATAAAGGAGTGGGCAAAAGTAGGTTTACAATTGTAATACAAATGAATAATACAAAAATAAACTTTCACAAAAGTTGTAAATCTACTTTTTAAATCATTTTTAGTTATCAGTTATAGACACTATTAGTTTCAGGTGTACACCCCAATGATTAGACACTACGTATATAACTTACTGAGGGATCATCTTGGTAAACCTTGCACCAATATGACATCATACCTAGTTAATTAGAATATTGACTACATTCCCTATGTTGTACTTTATATCCCCATGACTATTATGTAATAACCAATTTGTACTACTTCATCACTTCTTTTTCACTCATCCCCTCAACCCCCATTCCATCTGGCAACTGTCAAAATATTCTCTATGAGCCTTTCTGTTATGCTTGTTCATTTATTTTGTGTCTTAGATTCAATTGCTGATGGATATGTATGTATTGCCATTTTTATTTATATTGTTATATTTTCTTGAAAAAGTCCCTATAACATTTAATAAAAAACTAGTTTAGTGGTGATGAACTCCTTTAACCTTTTCTTGTCTGCAAGCTCTTTATCTGCCCTTCGATTCTAAATGACAGCTTTGGTGGGTAGAGTTATCTTGGTTGTAGGTTCTTGCTTTCATCACTTTGAATGTTTCTCTCCAGTCCTTTCTAGCCTGCAAAGTTTCTTTTTAGGAATCATCTGACAGTCTTACCGGAGCTCCCTCATAGGTGACTGCTTTTCTGTTGCTGCTTTTAAGATTCTCTCTGTGTCTTTAACCTTTTGCATTTTAATTATGATGTGTCTTGGTGTAGGCCTCTTTGGGTTCATCTTGTTTGGGACTCTGTGCTTCCTGAACTTGTAGGTCTAATTCCTTAACCAGGTTAGAGAGGTCTTCTGTTATCATTTTTTCAAATAGGTTTTCAGTTTCCTGCTCGATCTCTTTTTCAGGCACCCCCATGATACAAATGTTGCTATGCTTGAAGTTGTCCCACAGCCTCCTTACACTATCCTCATTTTTTTGGACTCTTTTTTTCTTTTTGCTTCCTTATATTCCAAATCGTTGATTTGACTCTTGGTTTCTTCTACTGTTGATTCCCTATAAATTATTATTCATTTCAGGCAGTGTATTTTTCATCTCTTGACTGGTTCTTTTTTGTGCTGTTGAGGTTCTCAGTAAGTTCATTGAGCATTCTCAGAACCAGTGCTTTAAACTCTGCATCTAGTAGATTGCTTGTCTCCATTTTGTAGATTTCTTTCAAGCTGGGCATGCATGGAGCGCTCCCAGCGTGGGCCATGTATACCTTCCTCTCCTAGGTGAACGTTGATTGCTGTTGGCATGTCGATGAGAAGGATTTAACCCCCAGGCTGATCAGCTGCAAGGACTGGCTGGAACCACTCAACCACTGTGGAGGATCAGCTGTGCAGGGGCTCACCCAAAGAATAGGGTTTACTTCAATAGGCCCTAGTGCCCACTCAGTCTTCCTTTTGAGTGTGTTGCTTGCAGAGGTGGTTGGTTGGTGATGCTTGATGTAGTCTGAAGCTATCCACTGTATGCTGGCTAGGACCTCCTGGTAGGTACAGGCCAAGATCAGCTGCTGCCTGTATTCTACCCTGGACCACCTGGCATGAACTACAAAATGATCTGCAAACGGCTGCCATTTGCACTGGGCTTGGAAGTTCCCAGGCAAGGTCAATACCAAACTAAGGCTGGTACAGGGCACAGTGAGGCCAGATGCTGCTTGTTGGAGAGATTTTAGGAGCTATCTGAAGCATGAGCCAAGACAGGCCATTTGTATGGAAAAGCCACTGGAAACAGCTTGGGTGGGCCTGAAAGTTGGGTGGGAGGGGGCCTCGGGGAATCGCCAGGACCAGGAAAATGTTGTGAGCCAGCTTGATGGAGTCTCAGATATGGTACCCACCTGCTGGTTCTGGGTGGAGGGCTCATCAAAGGAACAGTGACCTCTGCCAGCATTTCTTTATGGGAGAAATCTGCCCCCTAGCTCTGGCCCTGATACTGGACAATTTATTTCCTTACCATAAGTCTCTGATGTCTTTCAAGGTGCTACCCCATTGCTGGAGCTCAGAAGGAGTAGTCCGAATCTGTGTGCTGGCCCTTTAAGAAGAGCTGCCTGGAACCCCAGAAGCCTCCATCCCTCAGCCTTAATCCCTGGTGGTTTTAACAGCCAGAAGTTACGGAGACTTACCGTCCTTGCATTGGAACCCTGGGCTGGGCAGCCTAGTGTAGTGATGGGACCCCTTGCTCCTCAGGGGGGACTTCATTAACCAAGATACCTCTCCCAATTTTTATCTGCCACACGTGGGTGTGGGACCCGCCCATTCTGCACCTCTGCCCTTTTTACCAACCTCAATGTGACTTCTTTAATTCTCTAATTGTAGGACTTCCATTCAGCCAAATTTCTGGTGTTTTGTGTGATGGTTGTTCTTTAGTTTAATTTTGATGTGGTTGGGGAAGGAGGCAAGCATGTCATCTTGCCAGGAAGGTTGTAAACCTAATTTTGCCCACCCCTATATATGCACCCCTATGTTCATTGCAGCATTCTTTACAATAGCCAAGATTTGGAAGCAGTCCAAGTGCCTGCCCATCAGTAGATAAATGGATAAAAAACAAAAATAAAAACCTGTATGTGGTACATTTATACAATGGAATACTACTTGGACATAAAAAAAGGAGATCTTAGCTTTTGCGACAGCATTGACAGACCTGGAGAGTATTATGCTAAGTGAAATGAGCCAGTCAGAGAAGGACAAATACCATAGGATTTCACTTATGTGGAATCTAATGAACAAAATAAACTAACAAAATAGAAACACGTATAGATACAGAGAACAGACTGACAGCTGTCAGAGGAAACAGGGGTTAGGGGAATGGCTGAAAAAGGTGAAGGGATTAAGAAAAAAGCAGACATAGACAGTATGGTGATTACTACAGGGAAATGGTGGTGAGGGAGGTAGAAGAGGTGTAGGGGTAAGTGGTGATAGGAGGAGACTTGGGGTGGTGAACACCATAAAATACATAGATTTTATATATATAAAAGTATTATAGAATTGTTCACCTGGAACCTATATAATTTTATCAACCAATATCACTGCCATAAATTCAACTTAAAAAGTGGAAAAAAAAAGTTACTGGGTTGGCCAAAAAGTCCATTATGTTTTTTCTTTAAAAATTAAAGAAATAGTTTTCATTTTTACCAATAAGTGTATTTATTGATTTGGATATTTTTTAATATGTTTGGGCCCTGGCTGGTGTAGCTCAGTGCATTGAGCATGGGCCTGTGAACCAAAGGGTCACTGGTTCGATTCCCAGTCAGGGCACATGTCTGGGTTGCAGACCAGGTCCCCAGTGGGGGCCATGTGAGAGGCAACCACACATTGATGTTTCTCTCCCTCTCTTTCTCCCTCCATTCCCCACTCTCTAAAAATAAATAAATAAATTAATTTAAAAAAAAATATGTTTGGCTATCTCCTGCTATTGGCTTCTAGTGGGTAGAAGCCAGGGGTGCTGCTAAACATCTTCCAATGTATAAGACAGACCCACAGCAAAGAATTATTTGGCCAAAATACCAATGGTACCAAGAAACTTTGCAAACCACTTTTGAAATGGTCAGTCACAGCACCTTCTCCATACACTACAAATCTGTTTTTGCATTTTTACCTTTCTTGAAATGATAAAGCATAATATGTTAAAAATGTTGCATATCTTCTTTCATCTTCAATATTAAAATGGCTGCACAAAAATTCACCAATTTTGATGTTTTTTAATATATTTTATTGATTATGCTATTACAGTTGTCCCATTTTTTCCTCATCATTCCCCTCTACCCTGCACACCCCCTCCCACCTACATTCCCCTCCTTTAGTTCATGTCCATATGTCATAAGTTCTTTAGCTTCTACATTTCCCACACTATTCTTGCCCTCCCCCTGTCTATTTTCTACCCACAGTCTGTGCTACTTGTTCTATGTACCTTTCCCCCCTCTCTCCTCCTCCCACTCCCCTGTTGCTAACCCTCCATGTGATCTCCATTTCTGTGTTTCTGTTCCTGTTCTAGCTGTTGGCTTAGTTTGCTTTTGTTTTAGGTGTGGTTGTTAATACCTGTGAGTTTGCTGTCTTTTTACTGTTCTTATTTTTTATCTTCTTTTTCTTAGATAAGTCCCTTTAACATTTCATATAATAAGGGCTTGGTGCTGATGAACTCCTTTAACTTGACCTTATCTGAGAAGCACTTTATCTGCCCTCCCATTCTAAATGACAGCTTTGCTGGATAGAGCAATCTTGGATGTAAGTCCTTGACTTTCATGACTTGGAATACCTCTTTCCAGCCCCTTCTTGCCTGTAAGGACTCTTTTGAGAAATCAGCTGACAGTCTCATGGGATCTCCTTTGTAAGCGACTGTCCCCTTATCTCTAGCTGCTTCTAGAATTCTCTCCTTCATTTTAATCTTGGCTAATGTGATTATGATGTGCCTTGGTGTGTTCCTCCTCGGGTCCACCTTCTTTGGGACTCTCTGAGCTTCCTGGACTTCCTGGAAGTCTATTTCCTTTGCCAGATTGGGGAACTTCTCCTTCATTATTTGTTCAAATAAGTTTTCCACTTGTTGCTCTTCCTCTTTCCCTTCTGGTACCCCTACAATTAGGATGTTGGGATGTTTAAAGATGTCCTGGAGGTTCCTAAGCCTCTCCTCATTTTTTTGAATTCATGTTTCTTCCTTGTTTTCTGTTTGGTTGTTTCTTTTTTCCTTCTGGTCCACTCCATTGATTTGAGTCCCAGTTTTCCTCCCATCACTATTGGTTCCCTGTGCGTTTTTCTTCATTTCACTTATTGTAGCCTTAATTTGTTCATCTAATTTGTGAGCAAAATCAACCAATTCTGTGAGCATCCTGATCACCAGGCCTTTGAACTGTGCATCTGATAGGTTGGCTATCTCTTGGTCGCTTAGATGAATTGGCTCTGGGGCTTTGATTTGTTCTCCAGTTCGAGTCATTTTTGTTTCTGGTTTTGTTTTTGTTTTTGTTGTTGTTGTTATTGTTGTTTTGGTCTAGTCGCAGCTGTTACATAGTGAGGGGTGGAGCCTTAGGCCTTCACCAGGGCAGGGCAGCCTAGTTGCTGGGTAGTGGTGCTGTATGTGGGGGCGGGGTCCAAGAGGGAACAATGGCGTTTGCTCTGCTCTCTCTTGGATTCCAGTCCCTTCTGCCGCTTCCCCTTCGCCTGGATTATCTGCACGCAAATGTGGGACCACCCGGTCAGCCAGCCGCCTTTTGTGGCCTCACTGGGTCTGCACAGTTGCCACCCCAGGCCCGGGGTCTGCTAGCTGCCACCTGTGCGCCTGAGATCTGCCAGCCACTGCTGCCTGCGTGCCCGGTCCACATCTCTGCTTTTTCCTGCCGCAACTCCACCCCTCTTACCAGTCTGGATGAATGGTTGTTGGACTTCCATACAGTTCAATTTTCTATGAGTTCTGTTTGTTTTCTTGTTTCTAAATCTTTGTTGTCCTTAATTTTGGTTGTGAGAGGAGGCACAGTGTGTACCCCTACACCTCCATCTTGGCTGGGAGCCTCCAATTTTGATGTTTTTTTAATGCACACTGATATGACAGCTATCACAATATAATCTAACAAAATTGTTTCCAATGAAGTTCAAGACAACTAAGCACTATAGAGCCATTGTAGGGGAAAAAAAAACTAATTGAACTTTTTGGCTAACCCATTATTTCTCCTTTTTCACTGTTAGGAATAAAATGGTGATGGATGCCCCTGTGCTGAAGTGTTTGCAGAGCCAGCAGCCACCCCAGTGGGCGTTTTCCTGTGTGCTGTAAATTGTGCTTCAATACCATGATTTTCTAACTTTGTATTTAGGAAATTTTATATAGAGAACCTATGTTTCCACATTACATATTTAACAATTATTTGAGTCTTATGTCACAAGTACAGCTCCCTTGTCTTTCAGAGCTTCCATTCTGTTATAGGAAGGCAAATAAGTAACAGTGTGTTACATGGTGGCTAGTACCAGTAAGAAAAAGCAGACGGAAGGTGATGAAGGTGGGGGAGGCTTGCCATTTTAAATGAGAGGGTGACTTTTGAGTAAAAACATGGAATGAATCTGTGGACCCTTGGGGCCAAGTATTTCCAGTAAAGGACACAATAGGAATAAGCACCCTAAAATAGTAATTTGTTTGGTAAGTATTGCATGCAAATGGGAAGGGAATAGCTTGAGCACTGGGAACAAGGGGGAAGAGTAGTCAGTTAGATCCAAGAAGTAACAACACCAGATGGTATGGGTCAGTTTTGCACTTGTGAAGTAAAGGCCCATTGTAAAGTTATCTGGATATGCTTTAAAGGATAAACTCCTGAAATGGGCTGTGAGGGAAAAGTACGATGGCTCTTAAGGTTTTTGATCCAACCCAAGCAGTTGGAAAAATGAAAATGTTAGCTGAAATAAGAAAGATCTGGCATTTGGGTTGAGAGGTCCGTGCAAAGGAGCAGCAGCTGGAGCCAGGGGCAAAAACCTGGGGCGCAGAGGAAACACTCGAAGTGTGTAAAGTGTTTCCAAACCGCCACACTGAACAACATCATCTGGGGACTGGGGGGAAATGGAAGGTGCAAGGATGAAAACATGAAACATTCCAACCCTGAAGTCTTAAGAACTGAGCAAAGAGAACTAGTGGAGTGCGGTGTTCTCGTGGATAGAACAAATAAGGACTGAAAATTTACTTTGCAATTAGCAACATGGAGGTCATATGATTTGGGCAGACTTTTTTTTTTTTTTTTCCTTTTTTTTTTAATGGCTGTAGAAGAAGCAGATTGAGTGCTTTCTTCCTCCAAGGGTTGAGAGACCATAGGCTTCCCTTTTCCTCAAGGCCAAGTTAAGTTGCTTTATTTTCTAAAAACTGACTTCAAGAAATGCGGAAGCTGGTGAAGACTGAGCAGAGCAAAGTGGCCCAAGATAGATTACTTCCCTAAATGAGGATCAGCTTGTACTGCCTAATTTTAAAATTTAAAATGTACCCCCAAAAAGATTAGCGACAGATTTTTTGTTTGTTACTGGACCAGATTATTTCATATCTTGGGATATGAAGTTCATATGAAAAAGTAAAAGAAACCAGAAAATATGTTTAAAAGTAGTGATGAGGGTGGGATAATACCAATCAGATACATTTTTTAAATTGTGGCTGCAGGAATTACAACTACTGCTCCGTGAATAGCTAGCTCGAAAGGACTAAGTCTGGAAACATTGACGTTCACATGAAACTAGTACAGCAGGTCCTCAAATAATGCTCTCAACAATTCTTTGTAATGTTACTGAGTTAAATTAGGAATTTAACTCTTGTTTATATCAATTAGCCTGTGGTTAAAGCAGTTTCGTTATAACTAGTTCATTCCCTAAGTACTTACCCTACAGGATAGCCCATAAACAAGTGAAAAGAGGCTACATATCTTCACCTTCACTAACTTCACAAAAATTGAAAATACCAATTCTTAATAAGGGTGCACCATAAAAGAACAGGAACTCTTGCAATGCTGATTTAATAGAACCACTTTAGAAACCAGCTTGCCATTACCTAGTAATGCTGGACACTTGTATAGGCTAAGGCTCAGCAATAATTCTCCTGGGCATACACCTTAGAGTGACTCCTTAAGTGTGCCCCCAAAAACACAAGAATCTTCATATCAGCACTGTAATAGCAAAAAATAAAAAGGAACAGCCCATATGTCCCACAGGGTGGATGAATTTTAAAAATAGTGCTCAGTAAAGAAGCCAGTTTCAGAATACCTACACAGAAGCCAGTTATATAAAATTCAAAACAACCAAATTAAAACAGGGTTTCATAAGCGTGTAATACAAAATGAAGGTGGCTGCATCCGAAGGAGAGCTGAAGCACGAACATGAAGTCCGGGCTGGTGAGTACCTTTTATTGTTACAAAAGTGGTACGTTAATATATACTCATATACGACTTTATACACATTTTCATAGTGCCTACACGTATGCCTGTAAGAATATACAGGCATACCAACCTCCCTTTACTTTTTAAAGTCCATCTGGTAATAAAATCAGTCCTGAACAAAAAAGCAGGCAAGTTCATGGTTACACTTCAGATGTGTTAATCCAAGGTCATTTCAATTCAGTATACTTAGGAACTAAAAATCCATGAGAGCTTTTGTTGTTAAACTTCTGAAATATTCAAACACTTTCTACAAGGTCAAGTGATATATTCCCATTTCTGGCATCTTTACTGGTAGACTTTTCTTAGTACTCTATGTTTACATTTTCTCCTTGAAAGCACTTCCCCCCCAAAAAAAAATATATTTAAGATGTCTTCTTAACACTTATTTCCTTATCACAGATGAGACATTCAGAAATTTAACTTGTGTTCAAAGACCATTTCTTTACATGTAATAAGAAAGGAATTGATGGTTACTGAACCTTTCCTCCACATACACTAGGATTTTCCAAACATTTCTGTTTTTGTTAAGCCTTATCCTTTTTGTCAATTGCAGGCATACACATTTTTTTTAAGGTTCTTAGAACTTTAATTTTCTTGGGATCTTCTTAAGATTAGCTTAAACTATACTCAATGATCTATAAATCAAAATCTTCCACTAGATGGAGCCATTTACCTAGATCACCCCTGAAATATTAGTGTTTCATAGGAACACAAGGCAAACAGCATAATGAGTAGATTTCCACCCTTTAAGCTTAATTCAATTGACACGACATTTCACATGAAAATAATCTTGTATATATGTATGTATTTTAGTCCTCATCTGAGGCTATGTTTATTGATGAGAGAGAGAGACAGAGAGAGAGAAACATTGATTGGTTTCCTTCTGTCTGTTCCCCAACCGGAAGTGGAATTTACAACCGAGGCATGTGCCCTGAACCAGGATCAAACTGGCAAACTTCTTGGTGTATGGGGATGATTCTCCAACCAACTGGGCCACTCTATCAGGGCTACAGGGAAATAATCTTGAAAATGTTTTTCTTTAGAGCAATTTTTAAATTTCAGTGTCATTCCCCCTTAGAACACAGGGAATCTTTAAGATGCAAATACAGACAGAGTTCATGATTTAGGCAGGACACCTCACACTTTAACATGCACACATCACCTGACAATCATTTCAAAATGCAGATCCTGAGTCAGTCAGTCTGGTGGGGCCTAAGTGTGCATTTCTACCAGGTTCCCAGATGATCCTGCTTGTGTGTGGACTTTGAGTTAGTGAGGACCTAGAGAATTCCCAGGAATGGGAAGTGACATCAGAGGCTACATAATTTACCTGTAAGCTTCTTAAGGCCGGAATGGGGGTCAGTCGTTGTGTATTTTGCTTGCTTGAGTGACTGCAGGGCCCTGAGCAATTCCTGAAACAAAAGTAGACACTTAATAAATATTTACTGAATGAATGAATAAATAAGAAGTGTTTAAGTGCTTTATATATATTAATTCATTGAATCTACCTGATGGCCTATGAGGTCAGCTCTGTTATTATTCCTGTCCAGAGAGAAGGAAACTAAAGTCACGTAGAGTAGAACCAGGGTTTGAACTCAAATAGCTAAACTTGTCTGGCTCCAGAGTTTATGCTTTTAACAAAAATACTATATCGCCATTCATATTTAGGTAGCCTGTCACCAACAGTGAATTAAAGCCCCAGATTGACACAGGCCTTCCTTTCTAAAGGCCTGCTGCACTGTATTTGTTTACAGTTGCTTGGTCCTGACAGCTGGTGGGATTTCCGGTGCCACCAGAGTCCAACCAATGGGAGTCAAGACTGCACACTGTTAGTCTGCAGAGCTTTTCTCCAACCTTCTGAGTTGGCTTCCAGGGTAGGGTGGGAGAGAAATGGAGACGTTCAGCTAAGGCCTATTCAGGGTTCATGAACGAACAAGGTGCTTCTAGTCCTTACCCCATCATCTAATCTAGTAAAGTCTTGTAGTTTCATCGACCAAAAGAATGAATTGTCATGATCCCAAGTCACAGATGATTAATCAAGATAGGAGCTGCACATCTGCTCCCTTGTCATCCAGCCAAATGGAGTTACGGAACATCTCTTATCTTGCAGGTCTTCTGCTCGGCCAGGGTTCTGAGCTGGGCCATCTCTGGCTTCCTGTTGGGAACTGCTATTCCAATTATAGCATCACATTGTCAGAAGAAAGTTCTACTTTACATTGTTTTTTCTGATCTTCTAGAGCTACCATTTGATCTCATTTGCAAATCTGGTAAAAAGGAGATGGATCTGTGAAATTTTTCTATCTACCAGAATTCACTCCGAATTTAAATAGGGGTTGGGTGAGTTGTGTTAATAAAGTTCATTTACTATGACTTGAACAAATTTGTTACAGGAAATTCCATCTTATACGCTTTCTGGCTGAAACTTAAATTCTTGTAGCTTTGCATTTAACATTGGATATTTCAGTAAAAGGATTTTTATTATGGCCATGCCAGGTAGCTCAGTTGGTTAGAGCGTTGTCCCAATATGCAAAGGTTGCAGGTTCGATCCCCAGGCAGGCACAAAGAATGAACCAATGAATGCATAAATAAGTTTAGGGAGACCCATGGATATCTCAAAAGCTCCTTTCTTCTTCTTAGGAAACCTAAAAGACAGAACCTGTATAAGTACAAATTTGCATAAGATCTTTTCCCTCTCTTTTAGATGTTTTTGTTCCCCGTGATCCCCAGGTCCCCAGAGCATACATTCTCCAACCTCCTGTCTCATAATAAGTAATTAGCCAACCCAAAACTCTGAAGAAATCTTTACCATATTTGAATTGCTTCCTTCCTATAGTTATTTTGGGCCAAATCAAATTTCCACAAGTTTCTGTGTCATCTGGCTTTTCCCACATCTCCCAGCTCACCTCCACCTCTTTCTCAAAGCTCCCGCCACACTGACTTCTTCACTCCCCAAACACGGGAACCTGGGGGAGCCTGATAGCCCTTGTTCCCAATGTTTGAGCTGTTCTCTCCTTTTCATTCACAGGCTCCTTTTGGTCACTCAGACTGTAGTTTGCACACCACCTCCCCACAGGGGCCCTTCCTTACCACCTGGAAGAACCCCTGTGTAGATTTCCATCATACCCCCTTTTATTTTTCTGTATCACACGTGTTTAGCCATCACATCTCTGAGTCTCCTCCAGTCTTTGGCAGTCTCTCAGTCTTTCCTTATTACTCATGACCTTGACAACTTCGAAAAGTATTTTTCAGATGCTATGTAGAATGCTTATCCATTTCAAGGTGTCTGATGTTTTCTCGTTATTAAACTGGAGTTATGGGGTTTTTTGGAAGAATACTATAGAGATGAAGCACCCTTTTCACTGTATCACATCAGGGAGTACATGCTATCACTAGTGATATTAACTTTGGTCACTTTGTTAAGATGATATTGGGCAGGTTTCTCTGTAGTAAAATGACCCTTTTCTTCCTTTCCATACTGCATTCTTCAGAAGCGAGCCATTAAGTCCAGCCCACACTTAAGAGGAAAGGAATTAAGCTTCACTTTTTGGAAGAGGGAGTGCATATTATTTGGAATTTTTCTCTAAAGAAAATGTATCCCCTCTCCTTTGTTTATTTATTTATTCATTTACTTACTTAATCATTTATACCCACATATTTGCAAAAGTTATATCAGTATATAACTGGTATTATTTTATTCCTTGGGTTATAATATAATACTATCACTATCTTGTTGCTCAAATTGTTCCAGCTTTGATCATCAGGAACACTTTTAGCTTGGTTTCTGTATACTTTTGACATATCCATCCTTTTTTATTTTTATTTTTAGCATTTCCTTACTTTCTGGCAGTAAGTGATGCTCTAGGCTCATGTTTTATATTTTCTGTCCCAGCCCTAGAATCAGCTATTTCTCTAAGGAGCCCTGGTTCCTTTTTTTTTTTTTTTTTTTTTTTTTTTTTTTTTTTTTTTTTTTTTTTTTTTTTTTTTTTTTTAAGAATGACACTTCAAAACAAAGATCTGGATGCTGGTATGCTAACTGCTACTGGGGGGTCACTCTTCCTGTATCCTCTCGGTGCACAGAGCAAGGAAATAAATGTTTGTATACGGACCCATGTTTGCCCACATATATGTATTCACATCTGTGTCAGTATCTAAAAATACTGCAGTTGGTGGTTTCTGATTGTTAGCTCCAACTCCGATCTATTCTGTTCTTCCTTTCTGTCCTTACCATGCTTATTGTAACTTCTTTCTCTAAAAGTAATAAACCTGACTCCAATTATCTTCAACGTATGTACTTATTTGTTCAACTCTTGTAAACATGCAGTTTCAGAATTACTAAGCCATACCCTGTGAGACCCCCAAACTGATAGAGCACAGTGGTCACGTACAGCTCTTCGTCACCTGCCTTACAACATCCCACCAGAGCACCATCCTGCCCAGTTACGTAGGTGGCCTCTGTTTCCAACCCCCCACCCCTACACCGGGTTATGGCACACACTTGTAATACAGAGTTACTCGTCTCAATTTCCACTTCATATTTTGATCCCCACCTCCCCTGATGTCCTCAGTCTTTTTTTAAAATCTGCATACAGTAAATGTTCTATGGATTTTGACAAATGTAACAAATCATTTCTCCAACATCCCAGAACCATAAAAATAGTTCCATCACCCTAAAATTTTTATTATAGAGCCACTTTGTAGTCAGCTTCTCTCCTTTCTTCCAACCCGTGACAACCACTGCTCTCTATTTTCTGTCCCTATGTTTTGCCTTTTCAGTAACGTCCTATGAAGGGAATTATATAGCCCTTTGAGTCTGGCTGCTTTCCCTGAGCAAAATGCTTTTAAGATTCATTCATATTACATGAATCAATGTCTCATTCCTTTTTATTGCTAAGTTGTGTGGATATTCTATGGTTTACTCCCTTACCTATTAAAGAACATCTTGGTTGTTTCCAATTTTGGAAATTATATATAAAGCTGCTGTGAACCTTCACATACAGGTTTCTGTGTGAACATAAGGTATTCATTTGGATAAAATTAATGGTTAAATATTATTGTTGTTTTAAGTATCTAAGTTTGGGGATAATTTATTATGGAGAAATAGATAGCTAATACTTTTTCTTCCCCTGGAGCCATTGAAGAATAAGTTGCAGATGCCCTTTTCTGTAAATAATTAAGTATGTATGTCCTAAAATATTCTCTCACTTGACCACAAAAAATTATTAATATTAGGATCTAATTTGCACACTTATTCAATTTTTACTAGTTGTTCCAAGAACATTACTTGTAACAAAAAATTTCTGGGCCACTCATTAGGCTCAGGTAGCATGTCTCTCCTTTTTAAAAGATCTGGAAAGATTCCTCAGTCATTGTCTTTTGTGACATGGACATTTTTGGTAAACCACCTATTTTATAGAATGCCCCACATTTTGGGTTCATCTACCATTTCCTTGTTATTAGATTAAAAACTATGATTTTTTGGCAGAAATAACTATTAGGAGATTATGCTAATTTGTACTATTATTAGTGATACCAACTTTGATTCCTTAATTAAAATGGTATCTACCACATTTCTCAAATGTAAAGTTACTATTTCCCCCTTTTGCAATTAATATGTATTTTGTAAATTATGGAACTACCCCATTTCTCATTAAACTTTCATCCTCTAATTTTAGCACTTATTAATTATGCTTGCCTGAATCAATTATAACTATGTGGATTGCCAAATTGTGTTTTTCTTCAGAGATGGCTTAAAGAACTAAAGCAAACAAAAATTCTAGTTAGATTTCTGAATAACTTTTTTTAATTCCTGGTGTCAACTGTACCATGATATCTTATACACTAAGGACTAAATTTTAAAAGTATCTATCACTGATTTTCTTGTATCAATTAGCAACAGAAAGGGAGCAGGGGTGGGGGGAGAGAAAATCGGTTACTATATATAATGTATTTTATTAATAACAAGGCAAGGAAGAGACCATGGGTAGCTGCTACAATACTTTTTTTTGCAGCTGATCAGAGCACTATTCGATATGTGTAATATCCTACCTTCCCTACTCATCTATGTTCTGTGTCAGCTAGTACCGCCTCTTGTTGGAGTTCTTTAGCGTGTAAGGTTAACCATGACTTCTTTTCTAGAGCTATACTAAGTAGCTGGTTGGTACAGTAGAAAAAGTTGGTGCCCGCATAGATCCTTGGTGCAAAACCAGTTAGGGATCCCTCAGCTGATGAAATGTAGGCTGATAACAGCCCACAGTTGCCTCCTTCTCCTGAGCATTGCCCTTGGCAGATAGGCATGGCCCCACCCAGCAACCGGTAAGACACATGCCCAGACAGAGCAGAAGCCAGGGGAGCAGCCACACACAGGAACCCTCCCAGTAACCCACGTAGGGAATTTGTGCCTCCTGTTCCAGTTTTTGGCTCTGTGGATTGAACGGTCTTGCTTCCCAGAGGGGAGATACTTCCACAGGGAACGCAGGAAGTTTCAGTAAACTTAAAAAGCTAACACAGCTACTGGGTCACTTGAGGCTTTTCATGCGAGTAGACCAGTGGAAAAAAGGGCCTTATCTTACTGGTAAGGGTGATTGGCTCTGATAATCAGGAAGTAGAACTGCTGCTGAGTAGTTGAAGCAGGAAGGAATAATCTTGGCATCAAATAATCCACCAGGGCTGCTTTTGTTATTGTTAAGTATGTTTATTCCAACACAGAAACTTGGAAGATAGCTCCAGGTGAGTCTGTGGATCCAATGGGCTTACTGCTTCACCTGTCGATTACTGAGACAAGAATACTGAAATATCTTACTATGATTGTGGATTTTCCTGTTTTTCTCTGTACTTCTGCAAATATTTGCTTTCACAATTTAAAGATAATTAGGTACATATAAATTATGAGTCATTATCATTTCCCAGGAAATGGAATTTTTATCATCATAATAAATCAATACATTTAAATTAATAAACAAATTAAAATAAATGTATTACTTATATTAGCTTTCTTTTTTTTATTGCCTGATGTATATTTTCCACCTTTTTTCTGTCTGCCTTTATGTGTGTCACTTAAAATGGCAATTAGAAAGCATAACTGGATTTGCTTCTTTTTTTTTTTTCCCGTGTGTCCAAGGCATGAACCAGGCCTGGGCACAGACCAGAAGCCAACCTGGGAAAAACAAGGAGTTGCTTTGTCCCTGGCTGATGTGGGAAAGCACCACCAAGCCAGGTGCAACTCTACCCAGATCAGGGACACGGATTTGCTTTTTAAATCTAGTCTGACAATTTTGTCTTTTAACTGGAAGAGTTTAATCCACATAGGTGTATTATGATTACTATTATGTTTAGATTTATCTCTACTTTCTATCTGTCTCTCTCTTCTTCACTCTCCTTGACTTCTTTTGGAATAATTAAACTTTTTCATTTTTCTTTAATCTCTTTTATAAAACTAGTTTGAAAGTGATATCCTTTAATTTATTTTACAGTGAACTCAGCTATTTTATCATACATACCTAATGTCATTCAATGATGTCTAACATTAATCAGTATCTTCCCATTTTTTGGAACAATCCCTAGGCCCTAGAATGTTTTCAATCTGATCACCATCCTTTCTAACTCATGCATCATTGCTGAATAGTATTTTAGTTCTCTCTCTTCTTTTAACTCTATAGGGTGTCCATTATATTTATTTTATATATTTGAATTGTTTAGATTTATCCATATATTTACTACTGCTTTTCTATCATTTCTTTTTCGTATCTTGAATCCTCTTACTAAAGTCATTTTTTATATGCCTGAAGTATAGACTTCACAATTCCCTTTAGTAGAGTCTATTTGTAGTAAACTCTATTTTTGCTTATGTGAAAAAAAAACTCACAATTTTGCTTTCTTTCTTGAAAGAAGATATTTTGGCTGGGTAAATAATTTTAGGTGAACATTTATTTTCTCTAAGTATACTGAGGACATTATTCCACTCTCTTGAGACTTACACTGTTGCTGTTGAGAAGTCAGTCTTCAGTCTAATTGCTCTGGGAGTTGGGGGTGGTAGGTGATCTGCCTTTTTCTTAGCTTTTAAAATCTTTTTTGTCCTTGGTGTATATTTCACCATGATAAATCTGAGTGTGGAAATATTTTAAGTTTATCTTACTTGGAACACATTACACATGTTAGGTCTGAAGATTAATGTCCATTAATAATTTTTATCCATTCCCTTTTAAAATAGTGAACCTTCTTTTTTTTTTAATCTCTTATCTACTTCTAGAACTACCATTAAATGCTTGTTAAAATCCACTCTATAACCTACATCTTTTAACATCCTTTCACTTTTTACCTCTCTCCCACTGTTGTCAGAGACATTTTTCCTGTTATCTTTTTGAAGAATTTATTTATTTATTTATTTTTAATTTATTTTTTAATCACTTTGTTGTTTACATAGATTCAACAAGTCTTTCATGTAGCTAAGTCAGGTGCTATTTTCTTCAGATTATTAACGGTGTAGTTGAAGTACAGAGCTTAAGGAGTTGGTTTAAATAAGGCTATTTATTAAGTGGCAGACAAATTTTGAGCCCATGTGGTCTGATGCCACAGAGTGTTCTTTCTGACATATATATCTTCATCGTATTTTTTCCTTTACCATTTAGTCCCCTTGTACCCCCTTCCCCCAGCAATCACCACACTGTTGTCCATGTCCGTGAGCATTTTTCCCTTTTTGCTCAACCCCTCCACCCCCTAACCTTACCCTCCCACTACCTGTCATCTGCTCTCCATCTATGAGTCTGTCCCAATTTTCCTAGTTAGTTCAGTTTGTTCATTAGATTCCACATCTGAGTGAAGTCATATGGTATTTGTCTTTCCCTGTCTGGCTAACTTCACTTAGCATAATATTCTCCAGATCCATCCATATTGTTGCAAAGGGTAAACTTTCCCTCTTTTTTACAGCTGAGTAGTATTCTATTGTGTAAATGTCCCATTGTTGTTTTATCCACTAATCTATTATTGGACACTTGGGCCACTTCCATGTCTTGGTGATTGTAAATAACACTACAATGAGTATAAGAGTGCTTATGTCCTTTTGAATTAGTGTTTTGGGTTCCTTTGGACATATTCCCATAAATGGGATTGCTGGGTCAAAAGGCAGATCCATTCTTAATTTTTGAGATATCTCCATACTGCTTTCCACTGTGGCTGTGCCAATCTGTATTCCCACCAACAGTGCAAAAGGATTCCCCTTTCTCCACATCCTTGCTAACATTTGTTGTTTGTTGATTTATTGATGATAGCCATTCTGACAGGTGTGAGATTGTATCTCATTGTGGTTTATTTTGCATTTCTCTGATGATTAGTGACATTGAGCATCTTTTCATATGTCTATTGGCCATCTGTATATACTCCTTGGAGAAGTGTCTGTTCAGGTCATTTGCCCATTTTTTTAATTGGGTTGTTTGGTTTTTTTTGGTGTTGAGTTTTCCAAGTATTTTATTAATTTTGGATATGAACCCCTTATCAGATGTATCAGTGAACATGTTCTCCCATTCTGTGGGTTGTCTCTTTATTATTTTGTTGATGGTTTCCTTTGCTGTGCAAAATCTTTTTAGTTTGATGTTTCACATTTGTTAATTTTGTCCTTTGTTTGCCTTGACTGGGGATATATAGCTGATAAAAAATTGCTACAAACAATGTCTGAGATTTTGCTGCCTACATTTTCTTCTAGGATTTTTATCGTTTCAGGTCTAACATTTAAGTCTTTGATCCATTTTGAATTTATTCTTGTGGGTGGTGCAAGAAGGTGTTCTACTTTCATTTTTTTGCATGTATCTGTCCAATTTTCCCAACACCATTTATTGAATAATTTTTAGCCCATTGTATGTGCTTGCTTCCTTGTCAAATGTTAATTAACTATAAAGGTGTAGGTTTATTTCTGGGTTCTCTATTTTATTCCATTGATCTATGTGTCTGTTTTTATGCCAGTATCATGCTGTCTTGATTACTATGTATAGTATATAGTATACTATGTATAGCCTTATAGTATAGTTTGATATTAGATAGTGTGATTCCTCCAACTTTGTTCTCAGGATCGCTGTTGCTATGAGGGGCCTTTTGTGGTTCTGTATAAATGTTTGAAATACTTGTTCTAGTTCTGTGAAATACGCCATTGGAGTCCTGATAGGAATTGTGTTGAATCTGTAGATTACTTTGGGTAGTATGGACATTTTAATGATGATAATTCTTCCTACACATGAACGTGGTATGTGTTTTCACTTATTTTCGTCTTCTTCAATTTCTTTCTTCAGTGTCTTATAATTTTCTGAATACAGGCTTTTTACATCCTTGGTTAGGTTTATTACTGGGTATTTTATTCTTTTTGAAGCAATCATGAATGGGATTGTTTTCGTAATTGCCTTTTCTGTTACTTTGTTATTGGCATATAAAAATGCAACTGATTTCTGCATATAAATTTTGTATTCTGCTACTTCGCTGAATTTGTTTATCAGGTCTAGTAACCTCTTGGTGGAATTTTTGGGGTTTCCTATGTACAGTATCAAGTCATCTGCAAATAAAGATAGTTTAACTACTTCCTCTCCAAGTTAGATGCCTTTTATTTCTTCTTCTTGTCTGATTGCTGCGGATAGGACTTCCAGTACTACGTTGGATAAGAGAGGTGAAAGTGGACATCCCTGTCTTGCTTCTGATCTTAAGGGGAACACTTGTAGTTTCTTACCATTGAGTATGATGCTGGCAGTGGGTTTGCCATATATGGCCTTTATTATGTTTAGGTATGTTCTTCTATTCCCACTTCACTGAGAATTTTTATCATAAATGGGTGCTGGAGTTAATCAAATGCTTTTTTGCATCTATTGGTATGATCATGTGATTTTTATCCTTTATTTTGTTTATGTGGTGAATCACATTTGTTGATTTGCAAATGTCGTACCAAGCTTGCATTCCCAGAATAAATCCCACTTACTCATGGTGTATGATCTTTTTGATGCATTGCTGTGTTCAGTTTACTTATATTTTGTTGAGGATTTTAGCATCTGTTTTCATCGGGGATATTGGCTTATAATTTTCTTTCTTTGTAGTATCTTTACCTGGTTTTGGAATTAGGATAATGTCTGCCTCGTAAAATGAGTTTGGGATGCTTCCCTCCTCTTGAATTTTTTGAAATGGTTTGAGAAGAAGATATGTTAGTTCATTTCAGAATGTTTACTTTTGGCAGACCCTTCTTCGTGGCATGGGCCCAGCTCCCACTTGGAGATGCACAGGATCCACACCCACAGATAGGTTCTCTCATGGGTAATTAGATTTGCAATATACCTAGGCTGTTTTGGGACTTGCTCTTTGCTAAAAGCCCCTCACCCTGCAGGTGCTAAACATTGGGCCCAGTCTAACTGGCTCAACCACTTTTGCCTTTTCATTTGCTAATATCCTTCTTCTGTGATGTAATGAGGGGCATTAGCTCCTTTGTTATAATCTAGGGATAGTGAGGGAGAACCATCTTGTAATGAGAGGAGAGATATATAGAATAAAGTCCTGTCATGGCAGAGGCCGAGGCTTTCGCTCCCCTTGAGAGAAAAGCCACGATGTTGTCCTTTTCCCTCCATCAAACTCGGTAGTCTGTGTGTATGTTTTATTTCATCCATATTGACATGGACACTGCTGGCCGGTGTCCACATCATTTACTGACTTCACCTGCATTTACTGAATTCACAAGCCCTTCACCATCTGGTCCAGGGCTTCTGTTTGTTGGGAGTTTTTTGATTACTGCTTCAATTTCACTGGGTATAATCTGTCTCTTCAGATTCTTTGATTCTTCCTGATTTAGTTTGGAAGATTGTATGTTTCTAAGAATTTATCCATTTTGTCCAGGTTGTCCAATCTGTTGGCATATAATTGTTCATAATATTTTCTTACAGTCCTTTGTATTCCTTTGGTGTCAATTGTTACTTCTTTCATTTCTGATTTTATTTATTTGGGTCTTTATTTATTTATTTTTCTTGTTGAGTCTGATTAAAGGTTTGTCAACCTTGTTTGTCTTCTCAAAGAACCATCTCTTGTATTATTTGACCTTATTATTTTTTGAAATAGGCCTGTAATGCTAAGAATTTCCCTCTAAGGATTGCTTTCCCAGTGTCCCACAGATTTTGGATTGTTGTGTCCTCATTTTCATTTGTTTCAAGGTACCTTGATTTTTTCTTGATCTTGTCATTAACTCATTCATTGTTTAATAACATGTTATTGTGCTTTCATATCTTTGCATGTTTTTCAGTGTTCTTGTGACTGATTTCTAGTTTCATAACATTGTGGTCAGAGAAGATACTTGATACGATTTCAGTCTCTTAAATTTATTGAGACTTGTTTTGTGTCCTAACATGTGGTCCATCCTAGAAAACATTCCATGTGCACTTGAAAAATATGTATATTCTGCTGCTTTGGGATGAAATGCTCCAAAGATATCAATTAAATCCATTTGATCTAGTGTGTCATTTAAGTCCGCTGTCTCCTTGTTAATTTTCTGCCTGGAAGATCTATCCATTGATGTCAATGAGGTGTTAAAATCTCCAACTATAACTGTATTTCTATCTACTTCTTCCTTTACGTCCATCAAAATTTGCCGCACATATTAGGTGCTCCTGTGTTGGGAGTGTAAATATTTACTGGGATTATACCCTCTTGTTGGATTGTTCCCTTTATCATTATGTAGTGTCCTTCTTTGTCTCTGACTATAGCCTTTGTTTTAAAGTCTATTTTCATCACTTTATTTTGTCAGATATAAGTACTGCTATCCCAGCTTTTTTTTTTCTTTTTCATTTGCATGAAATGCAAATTTCCATCCCTTTACTCTTAGTCTTTGTGAAACTTTCTATCTGAAATGGGTCTCTTAGAGACAGCATATATATGGGTCTTGTTTCCTTATCCATTCAGCTACCCTATGTCTTTTGGTTGGAGTATTTAAGCCATTTACATGTAAATGATTATTGATAGATATGTATTTAGTGCCATTTTATTGTTAGACTATTTTACTCTGTTTTTTGTTTCTTTCTCTTTTTTTCTTCTTCTTCTTAAAACAAACCTTTTATCATTTTCTGTAGTACTGTTTTGATGTTAACAAACTCCTTTAGCTTTTTCTTGTCTGGGAAGCTCCTTATTTCTCCTCTGATTTTAAATGATAGTCTTGCTGGGTCAACTAGCCTTGATTGTAGGTCCTTGCTTTTCATCACTTTGAATATTTCTTGCCACTCCCTTCTGGCCTGAGATGTTTCTGATAAGTAATCAGATGACAGCCTAGTTGGTGCTCCCTTGCAGATAACTACCTCCTTTTCTCTTGTGGCTTTTAGGATTCTCTCCTTGTTGTTAAGCCTTGTCATTTTAATTATGATGTATCTTTGGCCTCTTTGGGTCCAACCTGTTTGGGATTTTCTGAGCTTCCTGGACTTGTGTGTATTTTTCCTTCACCAGATTAAGGAAGTTTTCAGTCATTATTTCTTCAAATAGGTCTCAATCCTTTCCTTGCTCTTTTCTCCTTCTGGTATTCCCATGATGTGGATGCTGTTATGCTTCACGTTTTCCAAAATGTTTCTTAAGTTCTCCTCATTTTTAATTTTTTTTTTCTTTTTGCTGCTCTCCCTACTTTGTTGCTCACCAGGAAAAATCCTGGTGATTTTTCTACTTTGTCTTCCAAAATCCCTAATTCATCTAACTTACTGCTTCATCTAACCTACTGCTTATTCCTTCCAGTGTATTGCTTATTTATTTATTTATTTTAGAGACATGGAAAGGGATGGAGGAAGAGAAGGAGAGAAACATTGATTGGTTGCACCAGTGCCCTAACCAGAGATCAAACCTGCAACCTAGGCATGTGTCCTGACTGGGAATTGAACTGGCTACCTTTTGCTTTGCAGTACTGACACACAACCAACTGAGCCACACTGGGCAGGACTCTTGCTCTGTTCTAATTCACTAATTCTGTCTTTAGTTTTAACTAATTTGCCATTTAGTCCTTCCATTGAGTTTTAAGTTATTTGTTTTTTCTTTTCTTTGTTAAAAATGGGAAACAGAGAGTTTATTTTCAATTAACTTTATATACTTTTTGAATTAACATGATACTTAAGAGTATATTAGAAAAAGTAAGTACAGTATGAGATTCCCTCATGAGCACCTATTTTCTCAATATGATTTACAGGTTTTTTTGCATGCCAAAACATTAACATCTAGTAGTTATTTAAAATGCATATTCTATGAAACTATTTTTTTGGCATTTAAAAAATTATTTTTCAACTTATCTAAACTAAAAGAAAAGTTTGCTCATGCCTCTCATCCTCCCACCCCCTAACTCTGGCAACCACCAATTTGTTCTTTGTATATATGAGCTTATTGTTTTTTCATAATATATTTTTAGATTCCACATATAAGAGAGATCATACAATATTTGTCTTTTCCTGTCTGACTTATTTCACTTAGTGTAATGCCCTTGAGGTCCATCCATATTGTTACAAATGGCAAGATTTTATTATTTTTATAGCTGAATAATATTCCATTGTAGATATGTAACATTTTCTTTATTCATTTATCTATCAGTGAACACTTGGGCTGTTTCCATATCTTGGCTATTGTAAATAATGCTGCAATGAACATGGGTTGTAAATAGTTTTAATTAGTGGTTGTTTTTCTTCCCAGAAGTGGAATTGCTGTATAACATGATAGTTGTATTTTTAATTTTTTGAGGAACCTCCATACTGTTTTCCATAGTGGCTGCACCAATTTATATTCCCACCAATAATGCACAAGTACTCCCTTTTTTCCACATACTTGCCAACACTTGTTATTTCTTGCCTTTTTGACAATTGCCATTTTAACAGGTGTGAGGTGATACCTCATTGTGGTTTTGATTTTCATTTCCCTGGTGATTAATGATGTAGAGCACCTTTCCATGTACTTGTTGGCTATATGTATGTCTACTTTATAAAAACATCTATTCAGATCTTGTGCTCATCTTTTATTGGGTTGTGTGGGGGGTTTTGTTTTATTTATTTTTTGTTTATTTTCTATTGAGTTGTTTGAGTTCTTTACATATTTTGGATATTAGTGACTTATCAGATACGTGATTAGCAAATATTTTATCTTATTTAGTAGGTTGCCTTTTCTCTTTGTTGTTGGTTTTCTTTGCTGTGCAAAATCTTTTAAGTTTGTTGTTGTCCTACCTATTTACTTTTACTTTTGTTGTTGTTGACTTTTGGATTCAAAAAAATCTCCAAAACCTATGTCAAGGATCTTACCACATATGTTTTCTTTTAGGAGTTTTATGGTTTCAGGTCTTATGTTCAATTCTTTAAGCCATTTTGGTTTAATTTTTGTGTATGGTGTCAGCTAGTAGTCCAGTTTCATTCTTTGGCATGTGACTGTCTTATTTTCCTAACACTAGTTTAGTGAAGAGACTGTCCTTTCCCCATTCTTGGCTCTTTTGTCATTAATTGACCATATAATTATGGGTTTATTTCTGGACTCTCTACTCTGTTCCACTGATTGGTATTATCATAAAAACAAACATATCAATCTGTTTTAATTTCCATAGCTTTGTGATACAGTTTGAAACCAGCAAATGTGATGCCTCCAGCTTTGTTCTTCTTTCTCAAGATTACTTTGGCTATTTGGTATGTTTTATGGATCATACAAATTTTAGGGTTGTTTTTTCTATTTTGTGAAAGATTTGCCTTCTCCAATTAGTATGAAGGTCAAGATTAACAGGTTTCTTTGCTATCTTCTTTGTAGCAGGTTTATTTCTTGCTCAACTTCACCTTTACCTTGATAATATTGCCTTTGGGATCCCAAATTATGAGAAAGGTGATGTTTTAAAGCAATAAAAATGGGGGGTGGGGTGAGTAGGGGTGAGGGAAAACTGTACTTGAACAATAAAAAAAGTTTAAAAAATAAAAAATCAATAAAAATTATGGAAAATTCAATAGACGGTTGTGATAACTTGAAGGAAATTAAGTTAGATCTCTATGTTATCCTTAAACTAAAATATATTTTATGGAAATTAAAAATTTTAAAAGTAAAAGATGAAATCAGGGAAAGATTATAAATATACTCTTATGTTCCTTTTCCCCTGGAGCAACTCAACAATTGGCAGAAGTTTGTGGGGAAATTTGATCATGACCAGAGCTCACAAGGTAAATCCCACCTATGAGAGTGAAGCTTTGTATTTTATTAAGGCAAGCAGATAATATCCAAGACTGTATTTATTGCTTCATAACAAACCAGTCGAAATCTAGTGGCTTAAAAAAATAAGTCCTTCCTTATGCTAATGAACTTGCAATTTAGACAGGACTGAGAAGGGGACATCTCTGTTCCACATTTTATTGGCTGGGATGGCTTGCTCATGGACTGGGAGATCCACTTTCAAGAAGTATCATTCATTTGATTAGCAAATTGGCTCTGGCTGTAGGCTGGGAACTCAGCTAAGAATGTGTTCCTGGGGTCTCAGTGCCTGGCTATATGAACCTCTCCATGGGCTATAGGCTTTTTCACAGCATGGTGGTTGGGTTTCAAGATCAAGTGTCCCATGAAAACCAGATGGTGGTTGTACAAGTTTTTATGAGCTAGCCTCAAAAGTCACATAACATTATTTTTACTGCAGTTGCAACCCCGCCCAAATTCAAGGGGAAGGAAACACAGACCTCACTCTCTCACTGGTAAGTAAAATACATCTGTCACAAGGAAATAGTTTAGATGTAAACCTGCCTCTTTAACATGACCTGGGACAGAGTCAGCTGAGTTTACAGATATCCCTGAACACCTGGAAAGGACCTGGGAACTACTGCTACCTGATTGTCTCACAGTGCTTTGCAAGTTTTCTGTTAGAAGAGAAGCCATTACATACCTACCCACACACTTTCCTGGAAGCCACCCCCACTACTGACTCATTACAAATGTCATAGAGTTTTTGGGTTTAAATCCTACCTGAAGAACTTACTGTGAACGTTCTGTGTCTCAGTTGCTTCATCTGTGAACTGAGGGTAATAAAACCTACTTTAGAAGATTGTTAATGACCAGTAAATTGATTAATTCATGTAAAGATTTTGAACAGTGTCTGCCATATAGTTAAGCTAAACAGTATTCTACCCCAGGGGCAGACTGCTTTCTTCTGTGCCCATCTGCCCATGTTTTCAGGATGAAGTAAAATTGCTCCCAGCCAGAAAGGGCCTTCCAAGTGTTAGAGTTCAAGTATCACCAACCAAAGAGTCATGTGCCGGAGATCTGGGGCTGACCACCTTCAACCATCTAGTGAATAAATCTAGGCAGCCCTGTTGTTGGGCCTGTGAGAGTGGAAAATGCTCGCTGGATCCCCCTGCTCATGTTTACCTGAGGAAGACCCATGCTACCCCACACCACTAGCTGTTCCCCACCCTGTAGGCAGGGCACCTGCTGGGCTGCTCCTCTCTAGCCAGTGTGAATGGCCTCCATGAATGGAAGAGTGTGCTCCCCAGATGGAGCCCGAGTAGAGAGGCGGACAGCCTCAATCAGTTAGCCTCAGAAGCCTCTCAGCTGTCAGTGACCCTAGTTAATTAAGCCATTATTAAGTACAAAAAGCATACAGGAAAACCACTGGCCAGAAGAGCTATAAGAAGTGACTAACGAAAACAAGGCATGAAATAGAAGTACTTCTGTTTTATCTCTTCTCCAAATCCCACTGATATTGGTAGGGGAACTCAAGAATTAAAGATTTTAGCTTCAGTCATAGTTGATAGGGTTAAGTGATTAATGCATGTGGAAAACTTATTTCAGGAACTGGAATGCATCACCACATGATTCTAGGAGGTTGGCATGCAATTCAACCTTTGTGCAAGTGATGGAGGTGGTATCTGAGCCATTGCGTTCCAGGGAGGAATGTCGATGATGCACATAAAGAATTGTTGATCAACAGATAAAGAAACACTAGGAAAATGGCCACAGGAATGCAACTCTTATCCAATTAACCTTTTCCCCGTCTCCTTACTACCCTTTCTTCTCCTTATAAAGAGGTTGGCTTGAGATGAGATGTTAAAACAGTTTTTGAAGGTACCTCAAAAACCTGCCATCTTATCACATTGCCAGAATCTGAATAAAGCACCCATAAAGGTTCAATACTTCTACTTCTGGCCAAGATGGAGGTGTAGGTGGACACACTGTGCCTCCTCTAACAACCAAAATTAAGGACAACAAGAATTTAGAACCAAAAAACCCAACCAGAACAGATACAAAATTGAATTGTACGGAAGTCTGACAATGATTCTCCCAGACCGGTAAGAGGCATAGAGTCGGCAGTGGATGAAGAGGGATCGAGGCAGGAAAAAGCAGTGGCTAGTGGTCCCAGTTGTGCAAACAGCAGTTGGCACACCCCAGGCGCACAGGCGGCAGTTACCGGGTGCGGGGAGGCAACAAGCAGACCCAGCAAAGTGCACAAGGTGGCTGACCGAGGTCACACATTCCCACGCAGATAAACCAGGTGAAAATGGGCATCCAGATAGACTGCGCAACCCAGGGCCCCAGCGCCGGGAAATAAAGCCTAAAAGCACCAATTGAAAACACTTGTGGGGGTTGAGGTGCCGGGAGAGACTCACAGCCTCACAGAGGGGACTGAAATCTGAGAGAGAGCAGAGCAAGTGCCATTGTTCCCTCTCTGACCCCACCCCCACATACAGCGTCATAACTCTGTGACTGGGTTGCCCCGCCCTGGTGAACACCAAAGGCTCCGTCCCTCACATGTAACAGGCAGGACCAGACCAAAAGAAAAAAGAAAAGAATGGCTCAAACAAAAGAACAAATCAGGTGGAAAGAACCACTAGAGCAAACACTTTTAAGTGACCAAGAGATAGCCAACCTATCAGATGCACAGTTCAAAGCCCTAGTGATCAGGATGCTCACAGAATTGGTTGATTTTGCTCATAAATTACATGAACAAATGAAGGCTACAATAAGTGAAATGAAGGAAAATGCACAGGGAATCAATAGTGATGGGAAGAAAACCAGGACTCAAATCAATGGAGTGGACCAGAAGGAAGAAAGAAACAACCAAACAGAAAACAAGGAAGAAACAAGAATTCAAAAAAATGAGGAGAGGCTTAGGAACCTCCAGGACATCTTTAAACATTCCAACAACCGAATTATAGGGGTACCAGAAGGGGAAGAGGAAGACCAACAAATGGAAAACTTATTTGAACAAATAATGAAGGAGAAGTTCCCCAATCTGGCAAAGGAAATAGACTTCCAGGAAGTCCAGGAAGCTCAGAGAGTCTCAAAGAAGTTGGACCCAAGGAGGAACACACCAAGGCACATCATCATTACATTAGCCAAGATTAAAATGAAGGAGAGAATTCTAGAAGCAGCTAGAGATAAGGGGACAGTCGCTTACAAAGGAGATCCCATCAGACTGTCAGCTGATTTCTCCAAAGAGACCTTACAGGCAAGAAGGGGCTGGAAAGAAGTATTCCAAGTCATGAAAGTTAAGGACCTGCATCCAAGATTGCTCTATCCAACAAAGCTGTCATTTAGAATAGAAGGGCAGATAAAGTGCTTCTCAGATAAGGTCAAGTTAAAGGAGTTCACCAACACCAAGCCCTTATTATATGAAATATTAAAGGGACTTACCTAAGAAAAAGAAGATAAAAAATGTGACAGTAAAAAGTCAGCAAACTCACATATTAACAACCACACCTAAAACAAAAGCAAGCTAAGCAAACACTACTAGAACAGGAACAGAAACACAGAAATGGAGATCACATGGAGGGTTAGCAACAGGGGAGTGGGAAGAGGAGAGAGGGGGAAAAGGTACAGAGAATAAGTAGCATAGATGGTAGAGAGAAAATAGAGAGGAGGAGGGCAAGAATAGTGTGGGAAATGTAGAAGCTAAAGAACTTATGACACATGGACATGAACTAAAGGGGGGAATGTGGATGGGAGGGGGTGTGCAGGGTGGAGGGGAATAAAGGGGGGAAATGGGACAACTGTAATACATAATCAATAAAATATATTTAAAAAGATTCAATACTTGTCTCTACTTATTGAATTCTGGTAGTGACAGGTGGCATGGACGCCTACTTTTCCAGTTTCAATATAGCAAAGAACAAGAAATTTAAATTCAAAACAGGAGAGGAAAACCAGGAAGGGTACTTTCAGCAGACCAATATGGTAAGAAATTTTCAAAAAGATAAAGAAATGAGAAGGAATTGACAGAAAAATCTGGCATAGCAGAAGAGCCTAAAACCCTTGTAGGGAACAGGGCACTTGAACAGTTAACTGAAGAGAAAAACAATTGAGCCACACCCATAAAACCCTACCAACTTGCCAATTCCTGGAGTTGCTGCTACAGCAGCTGGTTCCAGTGAGTGGGCTCAGATGAGAAGAATGGGCACCGTTTTTGAAGTAGGTTTTTTTTTTATCACAGCAGTCTCAGAGCAGCGGTATACTAAAAGCCAGGCTCTTGGGGGTCTATGTGCACAACCCTCCCCAACTCTCATTCAGTTTTGTTATGCTGCTAGCTTGAAATTGGCCAAGGTAGGCCAATTGATACTATGGAAATCAGCAAATGCTGCAGATCAAAGCTTCCTTCTTCTACTTCAGAGCTGGTCGTTAAACATTTACCAGTGTAGACTGTTCCAACCCTAGCTAAGAGTAGAGAAAAAGGACAGTGCCCAGAGGATCAAGGGAACCATACTAAGAAGAGACGTTACCTACATAGTCTGCCTATTCCTTCACCATCCCATGAGGCAGATTCCTGTAATCAAAACATGCATTCAGCCCTGGCTGGTGTGGCTCAGTGGATTAAGTGCTGGCCTGCTAACCAAAGGGTTGCTGGTTCCATTCCCAGTCTAGGTAGGGTACATGCCAGGGTTGTGGGCCAGGTCCCCAATAGAGGGCACACAAGAGGCAACCACACATTGATGCTTCTCTCTCTTTCTCCCTCCCTTCCCTTCTCTAAAAGTAAATAAATAAAATATCTAAAAAAATGCACTGATTGCCAAATAAACAAGAGTTCTCAGTTGAAGTGAGGAATGCATTCCAACTATGAGTAAAGTTCAGTCCAGACTTGCACCTACAAATAAGAACAGAAAACTAAGAATCAACAAACATTTTGGGGAAACCAAGAACATAAAAGGAAGCACCAAATCCAACAAACAGAACTAGGTCACACTAAAAAATATATAGAGTTAATTAAACAGATTATACGTAGCCAATATCTTTATATTACTTAATATATTAGAGTTACTTAAAAGCATGTCACATTAAAAAAAGAGAGAGCTGCTATGAAACGCAACCAGAGTTGATGGAAATTAAAAAATGTGATTGCTAAACTGAACAGTCAGGCTAAATATGCAATTACTGAGTTTGGAAAACTGAGTTGATTCTTCCAAATTGGTATTCCAAAAAAAAGGGGGAGAGAGAGAGAGAAGAAAAGTAATGATAAGAGAACTGGAGGAGAGATATAACTAAAATTGTAAATATCCTGAAAGGTTTTTTTAAAAAAGATTTATTTATTTATTTTTAGAGAGAGGAGAAAGGAGAGAGAAAGAGAGAATAGAAACATCAATCGACTGCCTCTCTCACGCCCCCAACTGGGAACCTAGCTTGCAACCCAGGCATGTACCCTGACTGGGAATTGGAATGGCAAACTTTCAGTCCACAGGCCAGTGCTCAATCCACTGAACCACACCAGCCAGGCAGAATTAATGCAAAATTATCTTCTGAAGATATATAGGTATTAACACAACAGAGAAAATTAGATCTTTCCTGCCTCTTCTTTTGGAAGTCAACCATAAACAATAAGACTGAGAAACAGTAATGCCAACTCCATATCTGATGACCTGAAGGGCCCCTGAAGCTAAAATAGGAAGAAGCACTAACAAAAGCAGTGAACGTCAGAGATGCAGAGAAGCACAGGGCCCAGAGCTTCAGCTCTGAAGAAATGCCAGCAGAACCCATGACTTCAAAGGACATAGCTTGAGACAAAAATCAATAATCTCTCTTTTGCAACAATGGAATGACGATCTGGTCGTGGAACTTCTCTGAACTTAGTTTGGCACTGGGAAAAAGCTGAGGAAGTAGATTTTAGCAAGAAATATCATAGACTAATCATATTTTCAGGAAGCAGTCTGTTGTTGAGGGAGGAGGGAGAGGGAGAAAAGACTGCATTGTGACGCCCCTTTGGTGCCGTCCTCCAGGAGGCTGCAGGGAAGCAAAACACAAAGGAACTGACTCGCCCGCATAGCCCTGCATTGAGGAGAGTTTCTGCTGACCACATTCCCATCCTAGCCTCTCTTAGACAAAACTGCAATAGATAACCAGCCTGGGGGGGACTCACACTATTTAAAGTTGAATAAGTAAATTTAAAAAAGAAAAAAGAGTTAGTATAACAATTATAAAAAGAGACAAGAAAGAAGGAGAGGGAAAAAAAACAGGCAAAACAAAAGACAGGTAAAGAATGAAGAATTCCCACCATGGAGCAGATTAACAATTGAGACCAAACAAACTGCCATTAATTAAGTTTTAAAAATGTACCTCTGTAAAATTCACTGGTTTAAACAAGAGCACAAAACCGAAATGTAAGTGGTCAGGAATAATAAGATAAAAACGTGAGTGTGTGGTTTTCTTCCTGTTGATGAAACCTGAGACAGCAGGGCCCGGAAACTGAAAAGACAACACAAATTGCAGGCATCAACAGGAAATCACAGGCGTCGCAAAGGAAAACAGGCATCGCTGAAAACAGTGAGGTAGGACCAAATAAGCAGAATGAAATGAAGCAATTTTCAAGCTAAACAGATTCAGGGAGGAAAATTATGATTTTGGAAGACAAAAAATGAAAACTCTCTGTACACGTGATTGATGTCCTTCATTCTAAACCATGAAATAAGACATAAGCTATTCAAGTGAACATACAAGAAATATTTAAGCCTGGCTGGTGTGGCTCAGTAGATTGAGTGCCAGCCTGCTAACCAAAAGGTCACTGGTTTGATTCCCAGTCAGGGCACATGCCTGGGTTGCGGGCCAGGTCCCTTCCTCTTTCTCTAAATAAACAAATATTTTTTAAAAAGAAATACTTAAGGTATAATTAAAATATTTCAGAAATAAAAACTTGTAACACTAATTAAAGAGAGAGAACATATCATTGGCAAAATCAGTTGTCCCATACCAAAAACTGTTCTCCCCTTTTTTCAAACAGTCCAGAATAAGCCTACAGTCCCTGAATCACTGTGTGGAGAAGTATTGTCCTATGACGGGAACACCTGTCATCGACTGTTGCCCCAAAGAGAAATACTGTACACTTCTATTTTGTTAGGGTCATTTCATGTGGGATCCATCATGATAGTTTAGCCTATCCTAACAGGGTCACAGAAAAAAATGGATGTGAAACATTTATAACAAAATATATTGTCATAAATTTATTTGACTTCAAAGAAAAATAAGTAACTTTTTGGACAGACAGGTTGAAAAAAATGATGTAAAAAAGGAAAACAATTCAGGCTAGCCTAAGACTTCCCTACAGGTTATTTGCTGCTAAGAGAGTAAAACAATCCTGTGAAATCAAAGAAATAAAATATGACAGTAAGTACACATAATTGATACTAATCAAATAGTCATTGAAGTAAAAAAAAGCAACAGAAAAACTTTTTATTTTTATTTTGTTTTGAGTGTACACATACTCTAGTATCTTTGGTGGTGGTGTTTGTGGTTTTTTTCCTACCAACCATCCAGTTTATTTCAGTATGTTTGGTTGCTGCTCTATCCCCCAACCGCAATTCTACCACCATTGTTTCATGTCTGGGTAAAATTCTGATTCATTTACTTTCTTTTAGTTTTTAAGCTTATTTATCCCATTTTAAATAGGTGGTACATTCACATACAATGAAATTCAAAAGGTGATAAAGCCAGTCTCCTTTTTATTCCTATTATCTAGCTCCCGTCTTCAAAGGCAATCACACTCACTTCTTAACCTTTTGACTGAGCTCAAGTGCAAAGGCAATCAGTTACCAGTTTCTTACATATCTTTCCCAAGATAGCATATGCACACATAAGAAAATAAACATATACCTAGACTGCACATATGTATAAAGTGTTTTGTATATATGTAAAATGCTTTTGTATACATGTATGTTTGTATGTGTTCACACATACAGTTTTTTTTTAAGTTCTGAATTTTTAAAATTTTATTTATTTATTTTTAGAGAGGGGAGAGGTAGGAAGAAAGAGAGAGAAAGAAACATGGATGTGTGAGAGAAACATCGATCAGTTGCCTGTCACATGCCCTGACTGGTGACCTTACCCACAACCCAGGCATGTGCTCTGACTGGGAATTAAACCAGTGACCTTTTGGTTTTCAGGATAGCACTCAATCCACTGAGCCACACCAGCCAGGGCAGTTTTCTTTTTTATTGATCTTGTGGAAATACACCATTCATTCTGTTCTATACCTTGCTTTTCTCTACTTATTAAAATATTTTGAATACTGCATGTGGTATGCTGGTAAATGCTTAACAACCAGCTGTCTTGCCCCTCTGTAAGTTGTTTTCCACAGAGAAGCTAGGATGGCCTTTTGATATATTAAGTTATGACACCCCTCTTCTGGGAGTCCTCTGATGGCCCCTTAACACTCTTAGAACAACACCTGAAGTTTTTCTCTGGCCTACAAGGTGGTGACTGTTCTAGCCCTTGACTTTTAGCTTATTTCCTGCAACCCTTACCCATTTGTTCTGCTCAAACCATGCCAGCCCCATGCTGCCTGCTAGTTCTTCCTCCAGACATCACATGATTTTCTCCTTCACTTCATTCACCTCCTCAGATAGGTCTTCTTTGAACATTTTCTCTACAATAACCTCTCAACAACATATCACTCCCTGTTACTCTTAAATAACATTAATAGCTTATGCTTACTGAATATACTATGTTCCAGGCACTATTCTAAGTGCTTTCCATATTTGAAATCATGCAATCCTAGCAACAGCCCTTTGAGGTAGGTTGTACTATTATCCCCACTTTACAGATGTACAAATTGAGTCAAATAAATTATTAAGTAACTTCTCCAAGGTCACAGAGCTTTTAAGTATCAGAGCCAGGATTAAAACCCAGGCAGTTTAATACCAGGGCCATATTCTATATAATCTCTCATCTGGTATTTTTACATACAATATTATACTGCCATTGCCCTAATTTATTTTTAAGATAGTACTTATCACTACACTATATATTTACTAACATATCAGATATTATACTATGTATCTACTTATTTATTTTACAGTGTTTTATTTTTGCCTATTATTCTTACTGGGCTGTAAGATTTCTGAGGGCTAGATTTACTTGTATTCTTTATTGCTGTATATCACACATCTAAAACAGTGCCAACACACAACTGCTGAATGAGTGAATGTGTATATATATCTGTGCACACCTATACACATTTTTTCCAATAGGGGAGCTCACACATAAATTGTAAAGTAGGAGATGATGGTTTTTGAGGGTAAAGAAAGGATGAATTCTACTCCAACCACTAACACAAACACATACACCTGCTAAAAAAAAAAAAAAAAAGAACAGAAAAGAAAAAAGAAGAAGAAAAGCAAGAAAGATGCTACAAAGAACAGTTTATAGCTTTTCATGACATGATATAAACTAATCTAAAGGATGTATCAGTGAATATGGAAAAAGAAATATAAGTGAGATTAATCAGAAGGTAATGGTTTAGCAACTTCCTTTTTTCTTTTCTCCTCTTCTTTTTTTGGAGGAGATATATTTGAAGATAGCTTTCAGTAAGGGAAAGAAGTGATTTTAGTTGACATGTGGGAAGTGGGAAGAAAAAAATAACATACATTTTTTGGATCTAAATGAAAAAAATAACTGGTGACAGTTTGTTCTTGAAACACTTTTAAAGAGTGTACCAACACAGGCCCTGAGTGCTGTGGCTCGGGGCGTGTTCAAGAAGCAACCTACTGATGTTTCTCCTCTTCTCTTTCTCCCTCCCTTCCCCTCTCTCTAGAAATAAATAAATAAAATCTTTTACATAATGACAGAAGTCATCCCATGGAGTTGTAAGGCTTTGGAGATGGCTGTTTTAGCATAGTCCAGTTGCCTCCCTGCAGATAGTTCATCAGAATTAAGTAGCCTTTTTTACAGATTTTGATGGAGAACATTGTAGTCATGTCTATAGGCCAATATTGTTGTTTGTTTCCTTATGCCTGTAAAAAAAAGACTATTTAAAAAATTATTAAATTTACAAGAGCAATGGGAGAGAAGGGGGACAATTGTAATTGAACAACAATAGAAAATTTAAAAAATAAAATTTTTATTACATTTATTGGGTGACATTGGTTCATAGGATCATATAGATTTCATGTGTTTCTATGATACTAGATCTGTTTATTGCACTGTGTGACCACCACCCAAAGTCACACCATCTTCCATCACCCTATATTAGGTCCCCCTCACCCCTGTCCCCTCCACCCTCTTCCCTGTGGCAACCACCACATTGCTGTCTGTGTCCACAAGGGACCGGCTTTTAATACAATGACCAGATGTCCTGTTTAGGGTGGGACAGCCCTAGATTTTGATGAGAATCTTAGTTTTTGGATAGTTATATTTCTAGCTCGTTTCAGAACTGACAAAGAGGAACGAAAAGACTTTTTACAACAATAATGTAACTAAATTAGCTTGAAATTTTTATGGGATCCTTATTAGTTAGCATTCATATCCATTTATAGCACCTGGCTTACAGAGGCAATAACCAAGGAAGGGACTTCTTTACGAAAGAATGTGGCAACTGATGAACACCAGACCATGAGTTTAAAAAAAAAAAAAAGAAAAACACAACATAAATAAGAGCTCTGGGTGGATGAGTTTAATTTTCACCCTTGACCCTCATTTTCTTTTGACCTGTTCTCTTGCTGGAGACCTCACATACCTTCCTTTGTAACATTTTCTTCATGCCTTTGTTAATGGTCCTTTAACACTGTTAATGTTTACCACAAGTTAGCAGTAGGTTAACAATTACTAGTTGTGTGACCTTGGCAACTTATTTAATCTCCTGGAGCATATTTTCTCATCTGTAAAAATTGTGATAACAATATTAGTGACCTCATAGGACTGATGTGAGAACTCAGCGAGATAATACATAAAAGGAGCTTTTACCATGCAGAACTAAAATAACACATGCAATTGTAGTTATTTTTTCCAATTAATTGATCATCCTAGGGAGGTAGCTGGTCCTATAACTAGCACTGAGTTTCAGAAGTTGCTCTGGACTCTACTATACCTCATGGACTCCCAAATCACTGTACTAATGGAAGAAACTCCCAGTGAATCCAGGGTAATTTCCTGAAAAAAGAAAGAAAGAAAGAAAGAAAGAAAGAAAGAAAGAAAGAAAGAAAGAAAGAAAGAAAGAAAGAAAGAAAGAAAG
>PVKU01008076.1:0-78164 GCA_004027475.1 Anoura caudifer | reverse complement strand
CTCCCGGGGCTATGGGGTCTTAACTCCTGTCTGTGAGATTTCAAGCGACCAGGTTTATGCTGGCGTGGCGGGTCCCTGCTTGGCTGCCTAGGGAGCGAATGTTCCTGCTCCCTCCCCTGCGTCTTTCGGCCAGCCCTGGCCTGGTTTCTCAGCCCCAACCCTGGTCTCCGAGCTGCCGGGTCCCTGCTTGGCTGATCAGGGAGCGGCTGGTTTTACAATGTTGGGCGGGCGCAGACCAAGGTGCTCGCTCCAGCTCCCGCGTTCGTTCCTCCCGGGGCTATGAGGTCTTAACTCCTGTCTGTGAGATTTCAAGCGACCAGGTTTATGCTGGCGTGCCAGGGAGCTGCCCAGGGAGCGAATGTTCCTGCTCCCTCCCCTGCGTCTTTCGGCCAGCCCTGGCCTGGTTTCTCGGCCCCTGCCCTGGTCTCTGCACCGCCGGAGTACTCTCCTTACCGTCCGGTTTTTCAACGTCCACTGTAGTTTTCGATAATCTGTTTTCAAATATGCTGTGTTTCTGGTGTCTGTTTGCTGTGCTGCTTTGAAAAATGTCCTGGTTTAAGACCTATGTGTGGGAGGCAGAGATGTACGTCCTCTTACCATGCCGCCATCTTCTCTCGTCTCATATATCTTGTTTATTTGTTCATTTGCTTGTTTTATAGATGCTTACTCATGGTAGGCTGTTTCCTTATATGTTTGATTATTTTTTAATTGTGAATTCATATTTACCTGAATTTAATCAGAGTTTTCTGAGAGGTCAAGGTTGTCCTGCTTTCCTCTGAAGAGGATTTGTGTTTGCTTTCAACTAAAGCCAAGGGGTATAATGAACTTTGTTCTCTTTAATTCCTTGGTTTGAATTTTTCTTGCCATGAAGAGAATATAAACTCAATGCCCACACCATGCGGGGCACAGGTTCAGCTGTGCACAGAGAAGAGAAGACAGTTTGTTGTCATTATTATTTCTTACAGAGCTGTGGCAAACACAGGCAAATTTCCTCATTATCGCCATTTGCTGCAGGCAGAATATTTTTTCCTGGCTTGCTCTTCCTGTGTATGTGCATGTGTGTGTCTGTCTGTGTGTGTTGGTAAGGATAGCGTCTCAAGTCCATAGATTAAGTTTTGCTCCTGCACAGCCAGCCATGAATTCCAAATTGTTTAATCCTTGGTAAGGGCATTTGATCATTTACTACCCAGATTTTATTGACCCCACCCCTCACTGTCTTGTTGTTTGCTTGTTTGTCTTTGTTCTATGGGATTTGCCTGGGCTCCCGTTTTTGTGAGCTCAGCAATGTTTTTAGTTTTCTTGTAATTTATCCAACATCCAGTTCTTTTGGAGCGGGCCTTTTTGGGAGGGGTTGTCAGAGTATCTAGTCCCCTTTCTTGCCAGAAACAGAAGTCTCATAGCATGCTTTTCTCTTAACCCTACTCTCTAGGTAGCATGTGGGTGAAATCCAAATAAGTTTTTTGAAAACAACTGCACACGATTTTAGAAAGCCATTTTGCAAGGGTCATTCTTCCTTCTTCTCTTTTTGAAATACACCTTGTTTTTTGGTGAGATTTTCCATTACCATTTTACACTTCATGAAAACTGGAGCAATTGTACAACTGAAAGTACAATTCTGGAATCCAACAGCAATCCAGTCAATTCTAGGAAAACCCTATGAGGTAGAAATTGAGTTCAGTGGCTAATGAGTGAGAGGCAATTAATTAGAGATGTAGCATTTATTTTGTAATTCTACTAAGGAAGGATTCATTGTTCATGTGACTGGCTGAATTATAGATAGAAAACTTTAAAAACAACTGAATCAAGTGATTCAGAGTATACAGTATTAAATCCTGATTAGTGGAAGCAATTTTTACTGTTTCATTTATTAAACAGAACTCTATTTGAAAAAGGGAGATGGTGATGGATGTGCATTTGCTTTGGGTGCCAATATCAGGCATAGAATCTTTTTAGTGCCTGGTAAAGATGATGATAAAAAAATTCTATCTAGTGGAAAATGTGGATTTGTGTGCAGGTGCCCCACAGTGACTAGCTGGTGTATGTATTTGAATCCATGTACATAGGTGTGTGTGTGTGTGTGTGTGTGTGTGTGTGTGTGTGATTTAGTCCCTGTCACAGGATCATCTTGTAGGTGCTGCTATTGCATGTAAATATCACATTATCTGTCACTGAGGAGATAATGGTAAACTGTTTATTCTTTGCTTACATTGCAGTGCTCTGTGATTATGTGCTCCAAGTGATGTACAATGCACACATCTTTATAGCAACGATGCAACAGCTGAAGAAAATGGTCTAAATAAAGCTTTCAGTGCAGTGTACACAGCCTGCCTGCACATACAACCCATATAATCTAGGAAGATCTGGAGACATTCCTGTTGAGAAGGGTGACTCAGACCCACTCCAGGGGTTTATCTCCAAAGACTCACCTGACCAATTATTATTCCTTGTCTCTTCTCCAACACTGTCCCTTAGTTGAGCTTGATGCTGGAACCCTCTCCTCAGGGATGGTCACCCATCCAAGGGGCTAGCAGTGTGGGTGCAGCAACAAGAAGTTCTCAGACACCACTCAAGAACAACCCAAGAACAATTTCATTAATTTCGTGGATGAATCCTCTTCTCATCCCAGGAAGCCCCAAAACAATCCATCAGGCATTCATACATTCTGTATATTTCCAGTGTGGGTGTCCCAAAGATGAGGCAACCTGAAGTCCTAATTCATCTTTGTTCTGAACTTTTGAACTCCTTGTAGTTCTTTGAATACATTGTAGTATTTCAAACCTGTCTGTCTTTGCATGTGATGATACTCTTCCAAAATAGCCTCTCATTTTTTCACTTAGGAAACTTCTATTTACTCCTCAAAGTTCATTCCCCTCTAATAAAGCTTTCCCTGTTTCTGACAGATAATTGCTTCCTTCTCTCAATAAATCTTGTGTCTTATTTATCTCTTACTGAAAACATCCTACATTTAAATTGTTATTAATTTATTGTTAATAATTATTAATTAATAGCTTGTCTTAGCCACTAGACTATGAGCTCCTTTGGGGTGTAGGCTGTTTCTTATTCATCTTTCTACCCCCTGTCCCTATCACAGCATGTGTTTGGCACATAGTACAGCTTCTTGAATGGAATTAAATTCCACTGCATATGTTTATCTGCTATGGAAAGGGCTGCTCCAATCCTTAGACCTCTATTCTAGTCATAGAAACTTCACTTATAACACAAGTTGAAGGAAGCCCACAAGTGGCTCATTAATCTCATTACTCTAAATTGCGAAATAGGCAGGCAGGCATTACTCACGGTCTTGGGTTGAAGTTCAAGGCCATTTCCATTAACCAGGTTGCCCACAGCTCAAGTCCATGGCTTTTCAGGGGCACTTTTGCCCCCAGAAGGGCCACAGATAATGGTTTCTAAAAAAGTTCTAAAAGTCTAGATTATCGTCAACAAACAAGGTGAAATCTTCCTTGAGCTAACAGTTAGATAGATTTATCTTCTTCCTCTTGAAATTTTTTTTTTTTACCCTGGCCCCACTGCCTAAAATCCTCTGTGGTTAAGCTGCTGGTTGAGCAGACTCTTAAGATTTATGAGTATTTTGGTGTGTTATTGCTATAGACTTTTAAAGAGCAAATGATTTCCAACCAGTAACTGGAATCCCCAAAGGTAATATTCTCTGTGGATTCACAGCCTGTCAGATTCCTGGCCCTAGGGACTCAGCATTTTGCTGCCTTGAAAGATACTGGGGAAGAGGTAACTTTCTGCATTAGAGAGCTTCTTGCTAAAATGGTCTTTAGTTAAAAGCAAACAACTAGTTTCAGTCACTCAACAACTATTCTTTTTATTATAGTGTTCTATATTTTTAGTTGTTCAATTTTTCAGGTGGGTTTTCAAGTGATTTGTTAAATTTTAGGGGAAATAGGTATTATTATGATGATAAGGTAAGTTAAGAAAGCAAACTCTTTTAAAACAAACCTACCTTCCTTTTTCACTCCCTCCCTTCCTCCCTCCCTCCCTCCTTCTCTCTCTCCCTCCTTCCTTCCATTTTACAAAGGCCTTGGACACAAAGATAAATAATGCCAAGTGTTCTCAACTAGTTCACAGTATGGCAGGGAAGAGACCAAATTAAAGGAAAATCAGTGATAAGATTGAGGGACAACTTGAAGATAAATTAGATGCACAGAGAATGGGCACCTTAGCACATTTAGGGCATGATCAAGGAAGACATTGGAGAGCTGGGATTCACATGCCCTCTCATCTATCTCCAACAGCATAGGCACTCCAGAGGTGGTGGGTCAGGGTCCAGGCAGGAGAAATAGCATGTGCAAAGACTGGAAGGGCTAGGAAGAAACATTCTTTCTCAGGAGTGAGGGATTAATTCATGCTATAAAATTAGTAGCTTCTTTGGAAAGGAGGGAGCAGACATTACAAATGGTAACTGAAGCCAGAGATTAGGAAAGAAGATTCTTGGACACAGATAGTGAGTCTGGGGAAAAAGAGATTGGGGAAGGCAGGCTAAATCAGGCAAACATGAAGGCCACATTTAAATGTGAACTCTGAGTAACAGCCAAGCACAGCAGCAGCCAGACTGGGGCTTGATGACATATCAGTCTTCAGTAAGTCATGCTCCCTTGGGTCTCTGGATTCTAAGCCCTGGTCCAGTGTTATCCACATACAGAAATAGAGGAGAGGAGTGATGGCAAAGATGGTAGTACTGCCTCCAATTGCTGTGAGAATGTGTGGATCTCAGGGCCTGGGGGCAGGCAGAGACATTTTTAGCTCACAGATGAGACTGGGTATGGCAGTCAGACATTCTTTGAATAAAGCTCACTTCAAGGTTTTAATAATACCATGCAACACTTTTCTCTCAACCTCAAAGAAATCTTCCTATTAAACTTTATTATTATCTGCTAGATTAAAAAGCTTTTTGAAATAATGAAATTATGGGGAAGTACTGGAAAAATCTCATTGATTTTGTGATGTTTTTGGAGGCAATTATTATTCTTGATTGATGTTTAGGGGAAAAACATTTTGTAGTGATGGGTACATTGTGTTGTAGCAGGAATTGTTAAGACATTAAAATGGATGAATTTAATTGTCATAAGTAAATAAAATTGAAACAGGCAATAGTGCTGAGACATAGGTTAATTCCTAAAACCTCCACAGGGCAAGGGGAGCTTGTTTGCCTTGTCTAGCGGTATGTAGCAACTGGAGTCCATAAAGACTGACAGTGGGCTCTTATTTCTAAAGAAGAATCATCTGTCATCATCTGCTTCTCAGGTGGATGGGAATATATGCTGTGTCACTGGGAGTCTAGAGACTTCTTAGAAAAATCACTAACACAGGGCTTACATCAACCAAAGAATGGTCTCTTAACCCACCTGTCTGACCCTACATCCTCACTCATCTAGGGGTAGGGCCAATGGCACTTACGGAGGATGATGGCATTATTGGCACTGAGCGTTGCTTTACCATGACACAGGCACTCCAAGGAGGAGAAATGAACCTGGTGGCTAAGGCATACTAACCAAATATTCTATGCTATGCTAATTTTAATATAATTTGTAATGTGCCTTCCATTCCCATGAAAGACCTCAAAGCACATCATATCAAAACATTATGAAAGTATAGCATCAGAATCTATGTAGAACATAAGAGTTGAGACAAACCTTTGGAAGCTTATATATTTTTGCTGGGGAGATGCTCAGTAAACCACTTATAAAATTTAAACACTTTTTATTTATTACTATTTAATAAAGTCAAAATGAAAGCTCAAAATAATAGTTTAAAACACCAGCAGGAGAAATGACTTTCTTATGAGTTCTACAAAGGTCACACCCGGCAGACCAGAGCTATGTTTATTTGTCTGCCAGAGTGCATTTCTTTTTCTTTTTCCTTGTTTTAATTAAATTGGGTGCCTTTAGGCAAGACAAGTTCTGTCCAGTTTTCCCAATCACCCATTTGTGCTGCCTGCCTGGCTCCTGGAGGCATTGGAGCTGCATCTTCAAGCAAATGCCTTGTTCAGAGCATTTTGAGGTCAGAGAGCAAAAGATGATGTTAAGGCCAATATGGGAAATGTGAGATTTGGACAGAGCATTTTAGGAAGGATTAGGCAATAAATCCTCCTCTTCTAACTTCTAAATTTCATATCAATTAAAATACAGACACAGGGCCAGGCACTTCATTTGAAGAGTCACTTTATTGTTTATGTATTATTAGTTGGGGTAGGTTAGCTGGTTCTGCAGTAAGGAACACCTTGAAAGTCTCAGTGGCTTAACACAACAAAACCATTCATTTCTCACTTCTGCTACATGCCCCTTCATTGCCAGGCAGGAGCCCTGGCTGACAGAAGGACGTAAGTCTTTGAACTGGGTGTGTGGGCTGCAGGGAACCCTTTCTCAGATCCTCAGTCTCCATATAGCCTCTTTTTTACAAGTGGTCTGTCTGCCTGAGAACTCACTCCCACCTTTCCAACTGCCCTTGTCCACTTTTCAGAAGAAACTGTATCTTTAACCCATTTTTCCTTTCTCCAGGGTATAAAAAAATCTCTGGAGCACTGAAAAAGAGGGACAGTTTAGGAATGTACAGACCCTGAGGGAGAATCTTGGCAAAGAGACTTCAGCTAAGAAGGACTGTGGGGAGCTGGTTTCAGAACGAGGGCCAGACACCCATCTTCCTCCCTTCCTGCCTCCCATCCCACTGTCTTTCCATCTACCTGTTGCTTGGTTGATTTCTCTCATCTATCTTAAATGTAGAATTCGGAAATGAGATGTTTGTCACAGGGACACTGACATGTTTGTTGGGTTAAAATTTAAGGAGGAAGACACACTTTTTGTCAGAACGCAAACTTGATTTGGCTGACTGGTTCGGCAGTGGAGGCGACCTGCCCGTTCAGATATGTGGAAGACCTATTCCGCGAACTAAATGAACTAAGCCAGCAGCACCAAGGCTTAAATGAAAATATATTCAGAGCACATACACAATATACAGCCTGGAAATCAAACATCTTTTAACCATTTAACATGTGATAAACTTTTTAGATGTAAACTTAAAAAATTAGGAGACCAAAAACTTAAACAAATTAGTTTTTTAGGGAGTGTGCTAGAAAAAAAATGTTTCAAGGCCACTATCAAGGTTTCTTGGCATAGTAGGGTTGGCCCCACTGCAGGCTGAGGAGGCAGCCTCCTTGGCTGTCTTAGGGGCAGGGAAAAGGAAGAGGAGGGTTCAGAAACAGAGTGCAAGGCAAGGGGAGTGGGAGGAGCTGGAGTTGGGGAGGGCTGAGAGGTGAGGGTCACAAATGGCCCCCAGTGGCCCCTGCTGGGGTGACAAGCACTGGGCTAATGTGCCCCTATGCCAGGCCCGCTTTCTGAGGCCAAGAGTTTGCCTTTGGCTGCTCAGATTGCACCTCTGCTGTCTCACCAACGTCTGTGCTGTCACAGAGAGGACCAGCAAAGGTGACAGGTTTGTGCCTTAGCGAAAACCAATCATCACTAGTATAAAAATAGCTCAAAGCTATTGGTATTCTGAAGCATAAGGTCAGGGACATACCTGAGTAAGGAGAGTGGCCCTTAAAAACAGAGCTGTGAAAAGTGCTTTGGAAACTGTTGTTGAGACAACAGTGGGAGCCTGGTGCGTCCCCGGTGCGTGCATCGTCCTACTCCAATCCCTTGGAGCTTTCTAGAGAGCCCCACTCACCCCTGCTCCTTTAGGAACTCCCAGAAGGCGTGTCAAGGGGTAAAGGCAGCAATACTGAGGAGACCATAATGTCCAAAGCATTGTCCCTACCCAGAGGGGGCTGCTCGAGGAACGCTCATATTTTTGTAATTTCTAGGGAAGGATACTTAGGTGGATCAGATATAAACAAACAACGACAAATGTTGTCTGGCAGGACACTGTTTCTTGTCTTTTCATTTTTTTCAAAGGATACATAATTACAGTATGTTAAGAACCATTGGTAACAACTTCAACTGTGAAGTAAAATTGTAAAAATAAAACCAGCCCAAGGGACAAGGTGTTGTGCCTTAATTAGAGGACTGGGAAGGGGAGAGGAGAGTTCAATGTGTTCAGTTTGTGTTGGATTTCCGATTTGCTCTCCTCTCGTCCCCCTATCCACAGGGCTTGGGGTGGGCAGTGCCATTCCTGGCTTCTGGTCTGCAGTTGGCAAAACTGGGGTGAGGAGGAGGACAGAGCAGGGTTAGACACGTGGGCTTGAGTCAGTCAGACTAGGGCTCAGGCCTCAGCCCCGATAATACTGGGGACTCTTAACCCTAATAATTATTATTACTGTCTTAACAGTGATATCTTCAAACACAATTGTGGACTCCTTACATGTGCCCAGGACTATGCTGAGCTTTTTATATCCTATGTAATCTTCCAAACAACCCTATAAAATCACTTCTTTTATAAGGAAACATGCTTAACTGATGTGCTCAGGTTCCCATGGGTGGTACAGATTCCAGAAGCCACATTCTGACACCTGGGCCCTGCTGCCCTGGTTGTATTCACTGTACTCTGGGAGCAGCATGGGCACCTGACCAGTGGGGTTGTGAGAATTCGACAAGCCCGAGGGTGCAAAGCAGATGGCATAGTGACTGCCGTTTTATGGCATTAACAGTAAATGCTGATGACTGCAAATGCTAACCAATGATACTTCTTTCATGCATAGTGTGTGCTCACCATTGTTCTAAGCACCTTTTGTGTATTTGCTCTTATCTTTCTAGCAGCCCCATTAAGTAGGCACCACTATTATCCCCACTTTACAAATGAGAATATTAGGGCTTCAAATGGTTACCTAACTTGCCCCGGGTCACAGAGCTAATCAATGGTAAAGCTAGGATTTGGTAAAGCCAACTACCTTGCTCCAAAATTCAGGCTCTGGTTAAGCAACACTATCATTATTATTATTATCACTATAATAGGATGTATTAGTCAGGGTTCCCCAGAAAAACAGGACCAACAGAATATACATATGTACTTATACATACACAAGGGGGGTCCCCCCAAAATACCAGAATTATCTTCTCAAGGGTGGGCTCCTCAGCTTCCCCCATTAGGTGAGTGTTCTAGGAACCTACTTTTTTATTAGTGAACCAGGTGGTGGTGTTGTGAGAGGCTGCATTTGGCTTCAGGGAATTTTTTTGAAGACTTTCAATGTGTTTTCCCCTTTCATGATGGGTGATTTACAAGTACACTTGCCCACACTGTGCTGAGTATTCAGCAATTTTTTACCAAAGATGGCATGACCCCATGTCCCACGGTCCCTATTCACCAGATCTCTCCCCAAGCCACTTTTGTTACCTTAGATGAAAAAAGTTCCCAAAGGGAAATGTTTTGCTGATGCAGAAGAGGTGAGACAAAGAATAGCATGAATACTAAAAGGCATCAAAATTGATGAGTTCAAAAACTGTTCTGAAAAGTGGTAGAAAAAATGGCTGGATGAGTGGATTCCATCAAATGGGGGATACTTTGAAGATGACTGAAGTTTAAACATGTAAGAATAAATACACAATTTTTTATAAATAAATTTCAGTTTTTTGGGGTCCCCCTTTGTGTGTGTGTGTGTGAGGTCTGTCCAGAAGGTATCCAGCCATGTAACATGAAAATAGAAACATTTATTGAAGAAGATACAAGGTACAAGAAACACTGTACATAGGACAATGATGCTTCATTTCCCTTCAAAGCAGATACCTTGGAACCTCACACAGTTCTCCCACTCACCATCATCTGCCCCATCATATTTTCCTGAATCTCATCAATGGTCTGAAATATCTTTTCTTTCAAAGGTGATTTTAGTTTTGGGAAAAGCCAGAAGTCACAGGGTGCCAAATCTGGGCTATAGGAGGGCTGAGTCATCTGGGTGATTTTGCTGTTTCACCAAAAATACTCTGCATGAGACATGATGCATGAACGGGCACATAGTCTTGATGAAGTTGCCAATCACCAGTTTCCCATAGCTTCAGCCTTCTGATTCATCTGAATAGTATTCATGGAGGGATGTTCAAGCTGAAGGCAAAATTTGATGCAGATTCATTGGTCTACTTACTCAGTCATTTTGAATGTGACAGCCACACAGTACACATGCTCAGTCATAGGTGTCTACCACACCTACTGACTAGCATAGTAAAGTCTTCATTGTTGATGTATGTGCATGCCAGTCCACTCTCTTTGGCTGCCAGGTTACATCGATGATGTGCAAACCATTCTTGTTATATTAACAATGGCTGTACTTTATCCAGACTGACCTTGTGTGTGTGTGTGTGTGTGTGTGTGTGTGTGTGTACGCACGTGTGAATTGGCTCATGCAGTTATGGAGACGGGCAAGTCCCAAGATCTGCAGGGTGAGCTGACAAGCTGGATTCCCAGGAGAACCAGTGGTGTAGTTCCAGTGTGTAGTCTGGCAGGCTCGAGACCTAGGAAGAGCTTGTGTCCAAGGTCAGAAAAATGTCCCATTTTGCATACTGTCAGACAGAAAAGAATTCCTTCTTATTTGGGGGAGGGTTAGCCTTTTTGTTGCATTCAGGCCTTCAACTAACAGTACTCATATCCCAAATACTTTGCCCTAATATACCCCGCATTAGGGAAAACAATGTGCTTTACTCTGTGACACATTTAAATGTTAACCTCATCCAAGAGTACCCTTACAGAACTCTGGCTGGTGTGGCTCAGCGAATTGATTGCTGGCCTATGAACTAAAGGTGGTCACCAGTTTGATTCCCAGTCAGGGCACATGCCTGGCTTGTGGGCCATGTCCTCAGTAGGGGGCATGTGAGAGGTAACCACACATTGATAATTCTCTCCCTCCCTTCGCCTCTCTCTAAAAATAAGTAAATAAAATCTATTTTTTAAAAGAATACCCTGACAGAAATACCCAGAAAAATATTTGATCAAATATCTGGGCAATCTGGTGGTGCAGTCAAGTTAACACATAAAATTAACCATCACAAATTCACCCTTGTGAACTTGGCACCCATATACATATCCTTAAGCCATAATTAATCTCTAAACACAGCCAATAATTAGGTCATAATTCCTCCTAACTCTGTTCTTTGGTTCATTTACCGCTTTCTTTTAATAAAGAAGTTTGGAGCTCTTGTGACATAGCTTTATTACATAATACAATTATTTATATTATGCTGGTTTGCCCTACAATTCTGCCTGCTTTTCTACAGCAAGAACTCTGTCTTTTTTTTTTTTTTAACCTTTGATTCTCACCAAATTGCACAGCAAATGAATGTAAACAGAAATAAAGCCTGCATATATATTGGACACAGCAGTGACCAGAGTAAGACAGTTCCTTTTCAGGTAAATTAAAAATGGGATGAAGACAAAGTCGTGTAAGCAAATAGTGAATTGTAGCCATGGTGCAGTAATAGAGCCATGGTCAGTGTTTCACGAGACAAGGAAGTCCTTTACGCCACTGAGGTTGGGATGAAATCAGGGTTGAGGTGGGGCGTGACATGCAGCGGTAGCTTCCAGAGGATATCACAGGTGGCTCATATTCAAAATGTACAAAAAGTTTTCCAGGTAAGAAAGACCTAAAGTATAACCAAAGGAAAAATCTAGATAAAGCCCAAGGAGAGATGGTGAGGGGCTTTGTATAAATGCTAAAGAGTTGGTGCTTAATTTTCTCCCTCATGGAGATCTGCTGAAAGATTTTAAGCAGGTCAGAGGTATATCCTGATTTGCATTTTAGAAAGCTCTCTCTCTCTCTTGCTGCACAGTGGATGATGGATCAATTGGATAGAGTGAGACAGGAGACCAGAGGCTATTTAGGGGAGCATTGCAGGAAGCAGGCAGTGATGATAGGAATCTAAACTGAGCTCATCTTGAGGCTTACTCAGAGGAGGCTCTGATGGGTGCTGTGAGAGCTGGGTCCCTCCCCTCAGCCCCTCCTGCAGTGTCTGCATAGCAGCTCCATTTGTAAGGGGAAGGAATAATAGCATTAGCAATTGCACATTGGGCTTGGATGTTCAACTCCTCCAGCAGGCATTTGGTACAGAAACAAAATAAAGGAAGACTGATAGGAGCAAAGGCCAAACAAATAGACCAGTGACTAGCAGGTGATAGTCACTGTCTCCTGGAGATAAATTTAATGAAGGAGCCACAATCAGGTGAGCTCAGGGAAGGATGTGGGGTGATGTTACAAATGTATAAGGGTTCCATCTGCAGGGCTGTTATCTCAGTCAACTCTTGCCTAAAGGATACAAGAAAATGGATGCTGGGAAAAACTTAAGAAGGAGGATATCATTCTAGGTGAAATGAAGCATTGTTCTGTTCACATTATTTTTATGGCTGTTGAGTAGAAATAACTAGTAAAGTACAATAGAAACAGGAAAGAATTTGTAGTCTAAACAATACATGTCTTAACATGACTTGTTCCAGGCCATGGAAATAATTCTTTTTGTGTTGTCTAGTTACTAGTGCCTTTTCCTTGTGTGGACTTTGTGGAAGTTACTCTGGAGAGCAATAAGACATTTTCCTGTGACTTTGCGTGTATATAGATGCCCCTACCTCCTACCCTCACCCCTACTCAGAGTAATGCTGGAGGGAGAATGACACGGGTAAAATGTAAGGGGTATTATCTTGGGGGTGCTCCCACCCAGTTTGGAGGATTAGTACTGCAAAGCTAGTACTAAGCCAGGATGACTAAGCTGTGGAGGAAAGTTGGAAATGGTTATCGAGAAGCCCAGGCTGGATAAAGAAACAGGATTATGGGGCAAAATATTTCCTCTCCTCACCTTTATTTGTTGGCTTAGTGAATGGCAGTTCTATCTGCCTAGGTACCCAAAGCTGGAACCTCAGGTAACCCTAGATTCCTTACTGTATTAGTTAGGATACACTGTAATGAATAACAAATGACTCCTATGTCTCTGTGGCTTCAACAACCAATATTTATTTTATTTTTCATTCACACTGCATGTGATCTGCAGTTGGCTGAGTCTGTGTGCTAAATGGTCTTCTCTGGACCCAGACTGATGGAGCTGCTTATGCTGGAACACTGCTTGTTTTATGGCAGAGGGAAAAGAGAACGTGGTGATCACACACTGGATTCTAAAGCTTCTGCCAGGAAGTGATGCACATTACTTCTGCTCACATCTTATCACCCAAAGCCTGATGTTAGTGAGACAGGGAAGTATTCCTTCCCAGAGGAGGGAATCAAATAACTTCTGTCTGTAAAAGTGTGATATCTGAAGCCACAGAGAACAGAGTTCAAACCAAAGCTCTTTCACTTTCTAGCAATGGAAAGTGTGTGCTGTTAATTTCCTTTCATGTGTTGGATGTCTGGGACCCCAACATAACCTTTATGTTTAGGACAGACACTTTGATTATACCTAATGTACAAAGTTTGTGCTCAGTTGAATGAAAACATAATGTAATGCAAGTCAGACTCCCAAGTGGTAAGACTTGGTGGTGGATGGGCATCTTCCTCCATCCCTCCTCATTGACAATTTTAGGTCATTTTTACTCCTTCAATCATTGCTCAAGGTCCACTGGAGCCTGTGTCATCAGATATTACTACCCAATACTCTTCCTTCTCCATTGCACCTACAGACAGTTGACTTGTCCTCTCTTATTCATTAAAGACTGCGGTCACTGGCCTTCTCCCTTCTGCCTACTACTCCTGTCATCATTACTGGGAACTTCAATATCTGTGTAGGTAATCACAGCCAACATCATGGCCTTTTGGTTCCTTTACCTCCTTATGGCTCATGATGCTTTCCTCCACTTAATTTCAGCTGGCTTTCCCTTGGTCTTATATTAGACTTTGTAATAACCAATAATTACTGCACCTCCAATAGTCTCTATTCTAAGATAGATTGTATAACCATATAGAAACTATTTCTTTAATATGATCTTTACTTCTTTCTCTCCTTTTAATTCAAACTGGCCTCATGCAGCACCCTGACTCACCTACCTCCTTTTCCCTAGCATGTCCACCCTTTTAAGCATTAAGTCCTCAGGACAATAAGGTTCTGATCAGCATCAATTAATCAAAGGAACAAAGCCTCTATTGACCACAGAGACAGAGTTTCAATCAAACTAGAGATAACATCTAGGCCTCAGTTGGTTTCAGAAAACACAGGGAAACAGTGAAAAGCAGACAAAGCAACACCATGGCTGACATTGGAACCAGGTGTACTAGTCAACTTACTACCTACTGTAGAGCTGACCAATCAGTAGAGACCATGACTCCAACTCTCTTAGTCACCATGAAGAATGATTTTTCCTCTATATAACTTGTCTTTTGGAAGCCATCAGGGTGCCAGGTGTTTGAGCACTAGCTCACCTATGTCCAGGCCTGGGCCATTTTCTGAACTAACAAATCCTTACTTTCTTTGCTGCAAACTCCTGTTTGTGCCTTATTGGGCTTTGCTGCATGCAGGCAAATGGACTCCTTTAGTCTGGTAACAATTTTGGCACCTATGTGAGGCCTTCCTTTTGCCTGCAAATTTGTGGACCCCTGGACCAGTGCTTGCCACCAGGCCCCTGCCTAGAAGCTCCCAGACCTCTTGTCTTAGAAGGGGGGCTGTATGGTAGTCCATGACTGGGCACCCCCAGCTTACAGCAGTTTCGATTGCAGTGTAAGAAAAAAGGTAGGGGGGGGGGAAATGGGAGGGAGCTGGGGGGGGGCTGGGGCGGTGGGCTGGGATGGGAGTAGAAGACAGAAAACTGTATAAGAACAACAATTAAAATAAAATTAAAAAAAAAAAAAGAAAAAGAAAAAAAGGTATTGAAAAGGCCTAGAGTCATAATTTGCTCTGATTTTGGATATTGAAGACATCTTATGGTGAGGTTTTGCAGGTGACAACCCCAGGAAAACCACCCTCTTCTAGGCTCAGGGGAACCCATAGGGGAATAGGGAGGAAAACGGTTCCAGAGAAATTTTAGTTTGTCTGATCTAATTTCCTTCTCCTGGACTTGGGGAAACTCAACAGGAATCAAGAAGGAGAAATCTGGCTTGTCAGTTTGCTTAAGGCTGTATTTGTTATCTGTTAGGTCTGTGTCCCATTTGTGGTGAGTGGGCCGGCTCTGACCAGGCTTTAGCACACACACCTCAGAGGAGCGGGCAGCGGAAGCTCGTCTTGGCCTAACTCGTGGTAGTGGATCATCTCAAATTTACCAGAAGGAGCAGGACTTGTGTTTGTTCCCTTTAAGGAAATAATACTCAAGGTTCAAGATGAAGTGGGAAGTATGGACTGCTAAACCCCTCCCACTGTCTTGTCTATTGCGTTTGACTTGGTGCTGGCCAAACTTTAGAAAGATGGAACAGTTGCCAAATGGTTAGATTTTATAACTGCTTGTTCCATGTTTGTTCTTTTGCATGAAAAAATCCTAGGACTCATTTAAAATTGCTTGTGCTGAAAATAAGTAATAACTCTGATTAATAAAGACTCAATTAATAGTGTGGGTAGTTACATCTCTGTACCCCTATGTAGCTCTTTGGGCTGTATCTTACAGAACTAGAGTACACTTAGCTACAAACTTATGAAAGAAAAAAATGGGCTAAACAAAACAGACAAAGGTTTTAGTATAGCACTACCAAAGGCTATACAGGGGCCAAATTGACCCCCTTCAGGCCCCCTAAGATTAAAGGTCTCCAAGCAAGTCTGTTCTATTTACCCCAGTGTGGAGAAATTTAAAAGACTGGAAGCATTAGTGGTGGTGACACCAGGTATCAGACCTTAGTTCTGCAACCTCGGTACTCGAGTTCTTGCTAAGAAGTCAGAGCGAAGACTCAACCTATGAGAGAAACTTTACTTTGAAATTCACAGAGGTAGAAGAAGTGAACCATAGAAGAAATAAGATCAGGAAATGAGTTACAGAGGTAAAAGAAGGGCCCTTGGAGCTTAGGAGAAAGAAAGGGACAAAGAAGAAAGAAAACTCACCTTGAAGAGAGGAGGAAGAAAGATTTGGGCACATTGCAGGGAGAGAGGGTGAGCCCAGGGGAAAAAGGGAGTGGGGAAAGCCATGGGCGTGCTCCACAGAGAAAGGGGCACTGGGTCCTTGTACCAAGGGTTTTTATCTGGCAATTTATCAGCTTTCCAGGTGTACCTCCCCGTGGTCTCCACTGATTGGTCAGTGCTAGGCTGTTCTCTGTTTGATTTTGTTGCCTCTCTGGGATTGGAAGTGAAACACAGCTGAAGCCTAGATGTCATCTTCTAGGGGTTAATACTTAAGTGAGTGGTCATGCAAGAGCTTACAGCTTTGCCCATTGCTAAGCACTCAGGGTTCAATATCTGGCCAATCCTTCCTGCCTTTCTCCTGCCTGTCTACATGCCTACAGCAGAAGGAAGAGATTACAAAGAAAAACCTGACAAGCAATCACTGGGGACATTAAGCTGGTTAAGTCAAGTTAAAGATTAATAACAGGGCCAGGGCCCCTTGGCTTAACATTTTTGCTCCGAACACAAAGCTCTTTTATTCAAAAGTGGGTAAAATGATCAGGGGATAGAAAAGAAATTTTCAGAACTGAGATGGGAATTCCTGAACTGTGGTATGAGAATCTATTGGTGGCCCTGGCCAGTGTGGCTCACTTGGTTGGAGTGTGGTCCCATAACCAAAAGATCGTGTGTTCAATTCTCAGTCAGGGCACATACCTAGGTTGTGGGTTCCCTGGGCCTGGCATGGTCTAGGCACGTACAGGAGGCAACCAAATGATGTTTTTCTCTCACATCAGTGTTTTTCTCCCTCTCTCTCTAAAAACAATGAAAATATGCCTTTGGGTGAGAATAAGAAAAAACATTTTTAAAGAACTTACTGGTGAAGCTCTGACTCAGACTACAATTAGATTAAAGAATATGGAAATGTAAAGATTGATAAGATTAGGAACATTGGAATGTTTAAATGGTCTTTATGTTAAAGTTAAATGGACTTTAATTAATTCCACTTCTCACCTGATTGTATTGTGGAAGTAGATATTGTGTCTCACTGGGGAACTGGGACATGAAGATTGTCAGTTCCTTCTTTGGGCTCTCAGAGAAAAAGACTCTAGAAGGTCTTCACACCTGCTCGTGTCCAAGGAATTGTTTACTAGTGCCAGAAATATTTAATGTTTGTACCAGCTGAAACCTGACAAGATATTCAAAAGGATTTCATAGTGTTTTTTTTTTTTTTATCAGAAATGGGCCAAATTAAAAACTACTATTATTAGAGCACAGGTGGCAAACACAAGGCCCGTGGGCCGAATCCAGCCCTCCACCTTGTTTTATCTGGCCTGCCACCTTGTTTCTACCTGGCAGCAGGGCCGAGCCCCTTGCCCCTAGTTAAGGAATAGTTACGTTTATACAGTCCTAAAGTTACATTCAGTCCTTTGAAGGCAACTTCGAGGCTGATGTGGCCCCCAGTGAAAATGAGTTTTACACCCCAACTCATTTAGAGCCTCAAAAAGGCCTCTTTTGAGTCTGTTAGAGCCTCAAAAGAAAAAAAAAATACCCAGAGGGAAAGAAACATTCCAAAAATGGGTGGATGCATTTGTCAGTCTTTTGCCAATATTTAGGTGGCAACCCAGTTCTTCAGGTATTAAAAACAACTGTCCTTATTTTAGAAATGACGTCTTTACAAGGCCAGATGTGTGGCTCCAGAAACACCTCAAAGCCCACCAATTCTTTTTACCTTCCCCAAACCTCCACTATTCATCTCAAAAGGCTTATAAACGATTGGCTCTATGAAATCAAAGTCCTTCTAGGAGAAGCTTGCATTTCTTTCCCTGTGTCTTTGAGATGTAAATACCTGGTCTTCTGCAAGAAATCTTACCTGGGCCATCTTTTAAAATGCAAGTTTCATGGAAGTGGAGGTAATTTTTATTAAAAAAAAAACAACTTTAGTCATCTAAGCAGATCAATTTAATTGATTCCAACTGTTCCTTTCTAAATTAGTGAGTTTTGTTTTATGGAGCCTATGTCGTGGCTAAAAGATCTGTATCTGTTGGTATATTCACATGTGTTGTATTGTTCGTGGTGAAATAGCATTAGTGTTACCAGTGATTGGACCTTGGTTCATCAACCTCAGTACTTGAGTTCTGGCTAAGAAAACATTCAAAGCCAAGACTCATGTCCTGTAGCCATTCAAGGCCAGAAAGGTTCACATGGGATTTGGACAGAAGAAAATGCACAAAGCTGTTGGGATGTCTGACATGCCTTTATTCCGGGGTGGGGTGATTCTTGCATGTCACAAAGCTGGGAGTTGAACCACAGAAAGTCCCAACTCCCTTATATGCTAAGAGCACACGAAGTTGGCTGGGTGCCAACGTAGACTATCACTGGTTATATAACAGACCTTGATTCTGTGCATGTGGGCCCTTAAGCACAGTTACAGAAACACTGCTAAGTCCCAGTTCCCCAGATAGCTGGGTGAGGGATCCTGACTGACTCCATTTTCCCTACATTCAAATACAAGCAAAAGTTTATTTAGATTCTAAATATTGACATGGGTGTGTCAAACTCATTTTCACCGGGGGACACATCAGCCTTGCGATTGCCTTCAAAGGGCCGAATGTAATTTTAGGACTCTATAAATGTAACTATTCCTTAACAGTTAAGTGAGAGCTCAGCGCTGTCGCTGAGTAGAAACAAGGTGCTGGGCCGGATAAAACAAGGTGGAGGGCCAGATTCCACCCGCCGGCCTTGTGTTTGCCACCTGTGATTTAGAAAGTCACAAAGGTAGAAAAAGTGAGCCAGCTGGGCTGTGTGGGCTCAGGAAACAAGTCACAGAAGCAAACAAAGGGCCCTTGGAATGTAGGAGAAAGAAAGCAAGGATATATACACATGGGGAAGGGAGAGGGGGAAAGTCCTGGGCATGCTCCTGAGAGAGAGTGCACCTGAGAAAGGGGTAGGGAAAGGCACAGGCTTGTGATCATGAGAGTGAGAGAGAGAACATAAGAGAGAGGATGAGTGCTGGGTCCTTCATCCTGAGGGTTTTTGTCTGCTCTCTGAAGGTGGGGATCTCAGGGCTGTCCCAGAGGAGGATCTCAAGAGAATATTCATCAGCATTCCAGGTGTGTCCTTTCAAGGTCATGGTCTCCACTGATTGATCTGAGCCAGGTCAGAGAGTCATTAGTCATCACAGCTGGTCCTGATGTCAGCCATGGCATCACCCCACCTGGCCTTCCTGCTTTTCTGGGCCTGGAGCTGAAACACAACTGAGGCCTAGATGTTATCTCTAGTTTGACCAAAACTCTGCTTCTGTGGTCAGCAGAGGTGAGGCTTTATTCATAAGATTATTTGATGCTGGTCAGCACCTCGTTTTCTTGAGAGCTTAATGCTTAAAGGAATGGTTGTGCAAGAGCTTGTATGGGAGTCAAATGAGGCTATTCTCTGGCCCTCTTTTTCCTCCTCTAAGGGGGTCTACCACATGACTAGTGACATCCTAGGGGAGGAAAGGTCAGGGAGGGTCCAAAGTGCATGACCAACAATATGAAAGGTCAGGGGTCTAAACCACATAATGAGAGATATGCTGGGGGTGGAAAGGTCACCCTGGGGGTGAGGTCCTTGTTTTTCCAGTTTTGCCAGTTGCTAGGTACCCGAACCTTTCCACCCTGATGGCGTTCCATACCTGGCCCATCGTTCCTACTCTGCTCATGCTTGTCTAACTCCCTACTGCAGTATTTTCTGCCTCTGGCTGACATTGTTAACTTTTTTTAAAAAAAGGACCTCTAAAAGTTGTCTTAAACAAACAAGGGCTTGTATGAGAATTATCAAAAATACAACAGACACTGACCCAAATGCTTTCCAGAATCATGTGATCTGGGAAAATATTTGATATTAAAGCTGGTTTGTATTTGGTTTGGATAAATATACATATATTTAAAATAATCAACTTAAATAATACTTTTATTCTAAGTGGATTTATTAGTTAAATAATTTTACATTATCTCTCTTGTAAAATTTGTCAGCCAGAAACTTGGTATAATGAAATTTTCATAAGTAATATAAACTTAATTGTTAGGAGTGAGTAAATTAAATAAATGTAAATAGGATAAAAAGGTTTTTTTAGGTTAGATCTAACAATAACTATATTGTAATTAAATAGTTCTATAAATCTCTTTGGTTACTTGAAACTTTGAAGTTTTGCTAGCTAAATTAAATAATTAATATTTATTAAATGTCTAGACTATTTCCAAATAAGATAAAATGATGAAGTATTAATTACTAAGCATAGGTTTATCTACTTTCTGCTTACTATAGAGAAACTAAAGATATTTGTGTTTATCTGTAAACATCTCTTGCACCAACTAAAATTGTGCTATGAGGAAATATATATATACATATTTAGAGACTATTAAATGTGTTCATAAATATATCATTCTAAATAATACTAATTGCTTACTTTTTAGTTGTCACTAGAAATTGAGGTTCCTAACAGTTAAGATTTTTAATTAAGATGGAAATAAACTGTGTGTTTTCATTGATAGATGGTATCATCCTAAATAAGATTAGATATTTCTGAATGGGTAAGAAGAGGTAAACCAAAAGAGGACTAAGAAAATTGTAGAATATCTGTAAAAAAATAAAAAATCTTGAAGAGAATTTATGTATAGTTAAACTGAATAAGATTGAAATTTAATTAAGCAACTGAATTTAGATAACAAAAGTAAGTAAATGTAGAATAAGAGTTTTGTTCTTTTTTACTTTGTTAAAAAATAAAAAGTTTTTAAATTATATTTATTCTATTCTAGATAATGTATTATAGAAGTTTTTCCACCTAGAAAGCAGAGATTCTATGTTTTATTAAAATAGTTTTCTATTTTCTTGATCAGGTCCTTGAGTACTTAAGAAAATAATTTTCTAAATCCTAAAAACTGAAGTTTTGCTAACTTGCAGTTTTATTTGATACATTTTTTAAAATATATTTTATTGATTATGCTATTAGAGTTGTCCCATTTTTTTCTCCCCTTCATTCCCTTCTTCCCTGTATCCCCCCTCCCACCAGCACAAGTTCAGTTGTTGATAGTTGTGAGTTTGTCATTTTACTGTTAATATTTTTGATCATCTTCTTTTTCTTAGATAAGTCCCTTTAACATTTCATGGAATAAGGGCTTTGTGATGATAACTCCTTTAACTTGACCTTATCCGGGAAGCACTTTATCTGCCCTTCCATTGTAAGTGAGAGTTTTGCTGAATAGAGTAATATTGGATGGATGTCCTTGCCTTTCATGACTTTGAATACTTCTTTCCAACCCCTTCTTGCCTATGAGGTTTCTTTTGAGAAATCAGCTGATAGTCTTTTGGGAACTCCTTTGTAGGTGACTCTGCCTTTATCCCTTGCTGCTTCTAGAATTCTTTCCTTCATTTTAACCTTGGCTAATATAATTATGATGTGCCTTGGTGTGTACTTCCTTGGGTCCAACTTTTTTGGGACTCTCTGAGCTTCCCGGACTTCCTTGAAGTCTATTTCCTTTGCCAGATTGGGGATGTTCTCCTGCATTATGTTTTCAAATAAGTGATCAATTTCTTGGTTTTCCTCTTTTCCTGCTGGCAACCCTATGATTCAGATGTTGGAACATTTAAAGTTGTCCCAGATGTTCCTAAGCCTCTCCTCATTTTTTTGAATTCTTGTTTCTTCATTGTTTTCTGGTTGAATGTTTCTTTCTTCCTCCTGGTCCACACCATTGATCTGAGCCCTAGTTTCCTTCCCTTCACTGTTGGTTCCCTGTATATTTTTCTTTATTTCACTTTTCATAGCTTTCACTTTTTCCTCTAATTTTCAACTATATTCAACCAAGTCTCTGAGCATTCTGATTACCAGTGTTTTGAACTGTGCATTTGATAAGTTGGCTATCTCTTCATTGCTTAGTTGTGTTTTTTCTGGAGCTTTGATCTATTCTTTCATCTGGGCCGTATTTCTTTGTCTGGGGCATCTGTTATGTAGTTAGGGGCAGAGCCTTAGGTATTTCATCAGGGTGGGGCAACCACATTGCTGTGCTGTGGTGCTGTGTGTGGAGGAGGGGTCTGACAGGAAACAATGCAGCTTGCTCAGCTCTTGGCAGCCTCTCAGTCTCTTCCCTTGCTACCCACAGTTAAACTGGGCCCTTCTCATGCTGATACCCAGGTGGGTGGGTTTGTGTACATTCTAGGATGCTGTGGCTCTCTCCCGCAAACTCTCTTGTGAGGCTGGGAGTTTCTCTTGCTGTCTCAACCCCTACAGGTTTTTTCTGTCAGAGGTTTTGAGGCTTTATTTCCCCATAATGGAACCCTGGGTTGCTCAGTCTGTCTCTCACCCAGTTGTTCCTCTGGGTTTATCCGTGCACAAATGTGGGTCTGCCCGGTCCACCAGTCACCTCCTCATCCTGTCCACCATCTACCACCTTGCCACAAGTTGTCTCTACCCCAGCTGTTCATCTCCACCCCTCCTATGTGGATGACTGTTTCTTTAACTCCTTGGTTGTCAGACTTCTGTACAGTTTGATTTTCCGAACAGTTGTGGTTATGTTATTTTTTGTTTTTAAATTTGTTGTTGTTCTTTTGGTTGGGTGAGGAGGCAAAGTATATTTACCTATGCTTCCATCTTGGGTGGAAGTCACATTTTTTTGTTGTCACTTTGGATAAATAAATAATTTAACACTGTTTAATTATGATATATGATTTTTTTGGTCAGGTGTGTTTGACAATTCCCAGCATTCAAATTTTATCAGGAGACCTTTTTCTTAACCTAGAAATGGCTTTGGGTTGTTTCAGTGGGTCCCTGGAGCACCTTAAGGGATATTTTTTTCTCTACTTGCAAGGGACAGGTTTGAACTAATTAGGCCTATTTGATATTCTTGAATTGTATAGGAGCTTTGTCATCTAAGAAAATAGTTGTGTTGTATTTGTATATATATATTATTATTATTAAGTGAATATTATACAGGGTGGAGCAAAAGTAGATATACAGTTGTGAGTACACTAAACAGTTCATTCTTGTAGCATTATTTATTAATTATTATACTTTCCATACAAACAAATGTAAACCTACTTTTGTTCAACCCTGTATGTTGGAGATTACACGAAAACCACCAGGAGTCTACAAGTTATCAATCAATACTCATTTGTAATTCTTGTTATCTTAAAATGTTATGTTACAGAAAAGCAAAGTTCTCTGTCAATGACATTATAATCAGATCTATAACTAAGTCATTTTAAGTTTCATCATTTACACACAGTCACTGTTTTACTGTGATACTTTGGCAAGTATGTCCCACCTTTGGAGAGATCCATGAAGGACTTTGACTTTTTCTAAAAGATGTTCTGAGACTAAATTTTCAGATCATGTCTTTAAACTACGTGAAGATTTATAAAGCTCTAAGGAATAACTAGATTCACAAACTGCTGTCAAAATATCAAGATAGACAAGAATTAATTATGAGGGACTGAATGAATTTAGGATAATACTTTTTATTGGAAATATTGCTAATTTTTTATCTTTTCCCCCTGAATATGAGAAAACTTATTTTCTCTTAAATTACCTAAGACTTAGAACCATTTGGTAAATTATACCTTTATAAACAATATTGAATCATCTATATTTTTCTCCCTATTTGATCCCTGTTGAAGTTTGGAGACTCTGAATGAGTATTATTATTTTCATGGCAATGTGGTGGTTTGCATAAATTCAATGAGGATATATTCTTTTTATAACAGGACACAGTTGGAAATGGGTTTATTACCAAGACTTTGGAATGATCTATTTGAGAGAGACATGCATAGAGTCTGGATGTCACCAAAAAGCTTAAAGGCATTAAGTATGACTTTGGATGCCAATAAAAAGCCCTTTGGAGGAACAACCTGATATCTTACTTACATGGTTCACAGTTGTCTTTCCAGGTAAGAAAACAAAGGTGGATTTCCTGGGAGATGGAAAAGGAAGAACCTCAAGACATTTGAACTGGAGGAATTCACCCAAGTTGATTGGTTTGACACATAAATGCTAGTGACAACTATTGGCTTGGCTTCTTAGACCTGAGAGGCTAATTAAAGTTGAATCTGGAGATTTCTTATGAAATTCCAGCAAAGCAGATTTAAAAGAGCCTATATAATCAACAACTATTCTTGTGGTACTTATGCAAATAACAGGCCAAATTTATTGAAACTAGAGTTATACAATAAATTAGTCTTGGCTATGTTTAATAAAATGAGGGTGATTTTAGAGAGAAAAATTGTTTCAATGGAAACCATAATGTCCAATTATGGATGTTAGATTCTTTAGATTAATTGTCTTTAGAATCTTATTTTTCATCTGTGGACTGAACTGAATCCTGAATTTTTCTAAAGAAACTGACTGCAACCCTCTGAACTAGTATTTTATTTTTCTCTCATTTTTGCCTTGGAATTTTTGAGAACTAAAACATTGTTTTTCCTTAGTCTTGCTATAGATGACATAGTGTAAACTTCAGAGAAATTGTCATAAGAGCTCATACCTGGACAGGTTAGGTGACCGATGCTGTGTAGGCCACACAGAGAGTTGGCTTGATCTTGTGTCAGGACATTCATCAGGGACATGCAGACTGTGGTCCAGGGGAATCTGTTGGATTCTCACTGCTTGCCTTCATTCCAGCAAAAATGAAGGTTTGAGCCTTCCATCTAGCGGTATTCTTGAATGATTGTGTGAAAGACTCAGAGACTAACTCTGGTTTGCTCTGATTATTACTTAGGGTACAGGTGTCCTGGCCTACTGCTGCTTCTATAATTGCTGTGGTTCCTGCTTATAAATCAAACCCCTAGAATGACCCCTTTAAGGCTCAGGGACCACTGAAGAAGAAATGGGTGTGTGAGATTATAAGAGCCAGATAATAGGGGCACAACAGGCAGACAAATCTGACGCCAGTTTTATGAGTTAATCCTCCCTTGTGATTGAACCTGGACCCAGTTGCCCCATATTCCTCAAGACTGAGGAATGATCAAAAGAAAGGGGTGAAATTGTACTATATATAAATTTTATCTCTTTTGTATGATCTTCTCTCCCTTCTTTTTCTTTGATTCAAACTAGCCTCATCCAGCACGCCAACTCACCTGCCTCTCTCCCTTGCATGTACATTCCCTTAATCATTAAGCCCTGAGGGCAATGAAGTTCTGATCAGTATCAAATGTTCATAGGAACAAAGCCTCAAGTTTATTAACCACAGAGAGAGTTTCAATTGAACTAGAGATAACATCTAGGCCTCAGTTATATTTTAGCTCTAGACCCAGAAAAGCAGCAAAACAAGATGAAAGGACGCCATGTCTGACATCAAGACCAGGTGCACCGATCAACTATCCCTCCCCTAGCGCCACTCATTCAGTAGATGCCATGACCCTAACTCCCTTAGTCACCATGATTCATGATTTTTGTTCTGTGTAACCTATCCCCTGGAAGCCATCAGGAAGCCAGGTATTTGCTCATTAGCTCAACTGTCTGCAGGTGTGGGCCACTTCCCAAAGAGAAACTCTTGCTTTCTTTGATGCAAACTCCTATTTGTGTATTATTGGACTCTGATGCACACAGGCAAATAGACCCCTTTAGTCCAGTAACAACTCTAAGATCACTCTCTGATTATCAACACTACCTTTCCATCTCACTCTTTTATCTCAAGTACAATAATTCTTTAACTACGCTGGGCCCTTCAGTCAACTGTTTCTACTATTTTCTCACTATCCATCTCCCCACATGTCATTGTAATCTTCTGTATCCAGCCTAGACATCTCCCTGCAGTAAGCCAAATTGTGATGTTAAGAGCACAGTCCTCCAGACTACCAGGTCTGCCCAAGACCCTGACACCAACCACAGGTGTGGGCATATAGTTTCCTAGGGCTGCTGTAACAAAGTGCCACAGACTGGGTAGCTTAAACAACAGAAATTTATCGTCTCACAACTATGGAGGCCAGAAGTCCAAGATAAAGGTGTTGGAGGGTTGGGTCATTCTGCGGGCTATGTGGGAAGATCTGTTCTAGGTCTCTACCCTAGCTTCTAGTGTTTTACTGTCAATTTTTGACATTACTCTGCCTTTATCATCATATGACATTCTCCCTGTATGTGTCTGTGTCTGAGTTTCCCTTTTTAATATGGACACCAGTCATACTGGATTAGGACCTCTACCTACCCCAATATAACCTTACCTTAACTGATTATATCAGCAATGACCTGATTACCAAATAAAGGGTTGAGGTTTAAGACTTAAACATAAAAATTTTGGGCTGGTACAGTTTAAACTGTAATAGAGGGCTTTCCAAACCATCAGGTATGATAATTTGCTAGTAAGACTCACAAAACTCACTGAAAGCTATTATGCTTATGGTTATGTTTACTGTGAGGAAAGGGTATATTAAAATTAGCTAGGGGAAGTGACTTACAGGTCATAGTCTTAAAAAGTTCCAAACACAAAGCTTTTATTGTTTCAGGATGGGTTATCCTTTCAGCACTGATGTATGACAATGCACACCAAATATTGCCAATGCAAGAATTCATCCAAGCTTTGGTGTTTAGAGTTTTTGTTAAAGCTTTATTCTGTAGGAAATATCAGTTGATTGCCCATGTGGTTAAACTGTGCCTGGACCTTAACTGATACCACATGACTCGAAGAGGCTAACCCCCACTGCTATAGATGTGGCCAGTCCCACTGGAGCCATCTTGTTTCCCTAAACTATTAGGTGTGGTCAGAGGTCCCACTATGAATAACAAAAGACATTTATCACTGAGGAGATTCCAAAGGCTTAGAGATTACTTCACAGTTGACAGGACAAAGGCTTGACCTCTCTTTTGGTGAGGCCAAATTTCTTATTATGGGACACCCATCCTTCTCTGCCTGTTGCCCACTTTCAACTCATCTGATTAAACCCTGGTCTAGTAAAATCCAAATTCTCCTACCCTGTTCCTGCACCCATGCAGCTGAGCACTGCTTGAGAGTATCTCCAAACAGGGCAGACTGGTCTCAGTTCATGACCACACATCTCAGTGGGTACTCTGCTCTTCCTAGTACAGCCCCTTCACCTCTGTGAATTTATGACTAAATTTTTCTCTACACACACTTTTCTCTACATGCCCCATTTCTTCAAGCCTCTCTCTCAGATGATAAATATTTTATTCTTCTTTGGAAATAGTGGTTGCACTAAGATCGACCTCATGTTTTCCTCACTAAATCCATCAGCCTTTGAGCCTTTTTACCGCACATACTCTACTCTCATGACACAATAAACCCATCCAGTTCCATGGCTCTAAATACTGTCTTTACCTCAGCGATTCCCAAATGCCGTGACTTTCCTCCTAAATGCCCAATTCATGAACAGTAGCCACTCCTCCCTTATCCAGTTTTGCTTTGTGTGGTTTCAGTTACCTATGGTCAACCATAATGTGGAAATATAAAATGGAAAATTCTAGAAATAAACAATTCATAGTTTTAAATTGCACACCATTCTGAGTAGCATGATGAAATCTCACACTGTTCCACCCAGATGTGACTCATCCCTTTGTCCAGTCTCTCCACACTATACATGCTCCCTACCCATTAATCCTGTTAGTTCCTCAGTTATCAGATCGACTGTCAGGGTATTGCAGTGCTTGTGGTCAGGTAAGACTTATTTTATTAGTAATGGACCCAAAACACAAGAGGTGTGATGGTGGCAACTCAGATATGCCAAAGAGAAGCCTTTGTAAAGTGCTCCTTTAAATGGAAAGGTGAATACATTACAATAAGTTACTTTGAAGAGAGATCACATTCACATAACTTTCAGTATATTGTTTTATTGTTCTATTTTATAGTTATTGTCGTTAATTGCTTACTGGGCCTAATTTGTAAATTAAACTTTATCATAGGTATATATGTATAGGAAAAAAACATGATATAGTTGACCCTTGAACAGCATGGGGTCAGGTGGCACCGACTGCCCTTGTAGTCAGAAATCCATGTATTGAATGAATGTAACTGAAGACAGTCCCCCACATATGCATATTCCCAAACTCAAATGGGAAATATAGTTGATTCTTTAACAACATGGGTTTGAACAGCACAGGTTCAGGTCCAATTACATGCAGTTCTAGCTAATTATCAAAATTGAAGGGGGGGTTGTAAGAAATCTAGTGTTTGTAGCCAAGTTGGTCAGAGTGAAAGCCTGGGGACCTCAGACTTGCGACTGGTGTCTGAAGTGAGGCAAGTCTTGTAGGACTGAGCCCTTAACTTGAGGGTTCTGTGCTAACTCTGGATAGTTAGTATCAAAATTGAAGGACTTTATTCATAACTTGTGAGATGTGAGCTAAATCTAGGTAGTTAGTGTCAATATTGAATTGAATTGTAGGATACCCATTTGGGGCCAGAGAGTTAGAGAATTGGCTGGTGTTGGAATTGTGTATTTGGTATCAGAAAACACCATACAAAGTGGGAATTCATATATAGTGAATTGGCTTAATATAGTGCATAGCTGGCTTCTTACCACCAGACTTGCTCCAGAAAAAGGGCACTATAGCTTGGTTTTGTCCTTCAGGTAACAGACAAAATGGTTTTATGGCATGTTCCCCTTGAGTTTGTTTTCCCTACTCAGTAATATTGCTATGGTGTTAGGGATCTTGTTCAACAATGCAGATGAGTATAAGGAAGCAATGGGTGTTCTAACCATATCTTTGGAAAAGTTACTCTGTTGGATGGAGAAAAATTGGGGGGTGGCAGAGAATGTAGCATTCGGAGGGGAGCAGTGTAATATTTGGAGCCTATTGCTGTGGTTTGGAAGAAGCAACAACAGTAATTTGTACCAGGGTAGACATAAAGATGGGGTTCTTAATTTTCTCTTTGCTTCCTTGATGTCTACCCTAGTAGACATAAAGATATGGTTAGATATCTTTCCAAAGATATGGTTAAAACACCCAGAGGCTTCTTGTTGTTCAAGGCTCTCTGTGGTCCAGTAAGAGTCTACCCTCCAACTTTGTCTTCTATGCTTCACCAGGGCACTGTGATCCAACCCCCTTGGTTTGTGTGATCATGTGATTAGTGTCTTTTCTTTTCACTAGAATCCACAAGGTTAGGGGTTTTGTTTATTTTTGCTTACCATTTTATCTTCAATGCCCTTCACAGTGCCTGCAAATAATAGGTGTTTAATAAATATTTGTTTGAATGAATGAATGACTAAGAAAAGAATGAATGGCTTTCAGGTCACATCTTGCTAAGAGTAAGGTTAAGGCTCTCAGAAACATGTGAGTCAGAGCAAGTCAATGAACTTTACTTCATAGGTGAAATGGAAAGAAATCTCTGTCATCACATCAGTTGTGGCCCATCTGGTGATGATGGGGGCAGTGACCTAGAAGTTCAGGTCCCTGCTGTGAAGGTGGATTGCAAACTGCTTGGAGTCATTAAAGCCCATAGGCAGTGTGATCATCTCAGGGCTCACAGGATATTCCTAGAATCCTTAATGATCAGACTTAATCACTTGCATCATGGCCTCTGATCACTATGGTGCAGGCTAATTGAGTGATCCTGATAGACTGATTTTTTAAAAACCATTTTGTCAGTTTACAGGACAGTCTTGTGTTTGTCAGGTTCATGTCATTACATTTATACTCTTTAGAACTAGTGGGAAAAAATAGTGAGAGATTCTTATATTGGGCATTTTTCAAGAGACATCGGCTGACAAACAGGACAGACTGTAGGTTAAAGATATTGACAAATAGTAGTCCCCATTATTGACAGGACATACATTCCAAGACCGCCAGTGAATGCCTTAAACCACGGATAGTTCCGAACCATATACATATCTTTCTGTTCCTGTCTTCCACTCACTAATTTCATGCTTTTCCATCTTAGCTACACACTCTCCATGCACTATGGCCATAACTTCTGCAGTCTGAGGTATGACAGCACAATTAGCACAAATTTCTTTTTCCTTCTTCACAATTTCTTGAATAGAAGGTTCATTCTTACTGTCGATCTTACCAACCTCAGCATATGATTTTTTTCCTTTATTTATTAAGTCAATAACTTCCACGTTTTTACTTAAAGAAATCCTTTTACAAAGGCTACTCTTTGACATATTCAAATTGCCAGCATCACTACTTTTTTGCTTTGTGGACATTATTAGGTAAAATAAGGGTGACTTGAACACAAGCACTGTAGTACTGCAACAGTTGATCTGACAGCTGTGAATGCTACTAAGTGACTAACTAATGGGAGGGGAGCACACACAGAATGGAGACACTGGACAAAGGAACCAGTCATGCCCCAGGCATGGCAGAGTGGCAGGGACAGCAGGAGACTTCGTTACAGTACTCAGGGTGGCATGCGGTTTAAGCAAAAAAGCCCCACAAAACCAAAAAAGACACAGACCACAGCACAGCAATTACTAGAGGGGAAAGGATAAGGGGAGGTTCAAGAAGGTATGGGGGTGGGGGTTAAATGGTCATGGAAGGAGACTTGACTTAGCCGTGGCTAACATGCAATGACATACACAGATGATGTATTATAAAATTGTACACTTGAAACCTACATAATTTTATTAACTAATGTCACCCCTAATAAAGTCAATGAAAATAAAATAAAACTTCTGAATTGTTTATTTCTGGATCTTTCCATTTAGTATTTTTAGATCACAGTTGACCATGGTAACTAAAACTATGGAAAGTGAAACTGTGGATCTGGGGGCTACTGTATAAGGAAATGATACCCATTGAAAAGTAGAACACCAAGATCACTGTAGAAAAGTGGCAAGCCCATTATCAAAGAGAAAATCAAAATAACTAATAAACAAAGGAAACATTGTCAACCTCTTTAAGAATCAAAGACAAAAATAAAAGTAGATGTTTTTGCTATAATATTTAAAGATTTTAAAAAATGGTATCTGCAGGGTTACATGCAGTACTCACCCCTGCTTGAGTGCTTGTGAATGTAAATTGCTTAAATATTTTTTTTTATGGCAAAGTATATTGGTAGTATATAAAAGGACCATGGAAAATACTTTATATCCCTTGCAAATCTTCCCAGAAACAATCCAAGAAGATATTTGACACAATGTAATTTATATTAAAAAAGGAAATGTCACACAAATCCACTCTAAATATCTGATAGTAGGGGAGTTGTTAAAAATATGGTACAGTCACAGAATACTTAGGAAGAATTTTAATAACAGAGAAAATGCTCAGAAGGATATTTAGTAAACAGAACATGGCACAAAGCTGTATGAAGCTTTCTATGTCAACTATGAAAGGTATTTGCATACAATAAAAAAGAAAATATAAAATGTTTTTATGTCTAGACATAAAGAGGAAAATTAAAACCAGCATAATCTCACAATTCTTGGTGCTGTGGGGCAGGTGGTGGTGGGGTGGTGGGAGAGGATCAATGTCTATCGCAGTTGCTTAGGTCGTAAGCAGTAGAGCCTCTGGAGTTTGCATCCCTGTTTTTTTTTTTTTTTTTGCATGCGTGTGTGTGTGTGTGTGTGTGTGTGTGTGTAGCTGGTTTTGATGTTTTTTAATGCCATTCATCTCTGCAAAGCAGGGCAAATTTCTTGGAGTAATTTTTGATGCTAAAGCCCAGTAAATTGCATTCTGAGAGAAGACTTTAAATGACAAATAATGGCTCAGTATCAGCTGGTGATCACTGAGTGCAGGAAAAGTGACAGGCCAGATCAGAAGAAGCTGGATTAATCCATGTGGAAGGTTAAGCTTTACCTTTACAGCAAAGCAAAAAGGAGTCTGGAAAGAAGATCTTAAATTCACGACTAGGCAGCCTACTAACTTTAATCTTTCCTCTGGCCTCTCGTCTTGTCTGTCGAGCTCTTACACTCCAGGCAGAATGAGTTCTATAAAATTAATCTTGGTTTAAACCTCCTCTTGGCCTTTTATTGACTGTAAAGTGAAGCCTGAACACAAAAGAATGGCCCAAGCCCTTCACAATCTGCCACCTATTTATTTATCTTTTCTGCTCCCTTTTCTGTGGACTGAAATGCCTCATCCCTTTATCAGCCTATCTGATAAACTCCTACTCATACTTCAAAACCCAGACTGAATGTCCCAAGACTATAAGTGTCTTGACTAAACCGTGAGTCCATGATATCAGGGACAGGATCTCATTCATTTTTGCATTCTATGAATTTGAAAGTTTCAGCTACAAATAACAGAATGTGATATAGTGGCTTAAACTGTGCAGGGATTTATCACCTCACTTAAGAGGAAGTCTGGAGATGGTGGTTCCAGGATTGGCCTTGTGGCTTGACAATTTTTTGTCTTTTTTTTTCCTTCTGCCAACTTCAGTGGGCTACAAGATTGCCTTTTGTGGTTATGTCATAGTTGCAGCAGCCGCAACCACCAGGTTAGGTTCTGTTAGGAAGGAAAAGATGTATGATGTCAGGTAAGTGAGACAACGTGAAAATGCAGAAAGGCAGAAGTGGTGGATCAAAGACTTTTTGTCTTGAGCCTCTTTATTTTTGTTAATCAGGTAGAAATTTCCCAGAAGCTGCCCAGCAGATTTTCTTTTACATCTCACTGGGTAGAAATAGTTCACATGGTTACTTGCAAACCAATCACAAAGAGGCAATGAGGAATGGGTTGACCATGACTAGTCAGAAGAAACTTAGCTCATCTCCTTGGTCTAGAGCTGTCTTGTTAGAGGAGTCACCAAAAGCTTTTTCCTTAAGAAACTGGTATTACATTTGGTAGAATGTTCTCTGTAAAAACCTTCAATCTTTCTGTAAAGTTTTTTAATATTCTATCCTCCTGGTCTCCACAGTCTATTACTGTTATTATATCAGTATTTCTGTTTCTGCATCTATTAAGCTTCTGTTGTTGTATCTTAACTGCCCATCTATTTGTCTGTCTCCTACATGGAACTGTGAAGTCCTGAGGGCAGGAAACATTTTCTTGGTTTAGATGTATAGCATTTAATCTGCATAGGTTCTCAATAAATGCTTGTTGATTGGTTTTCTGTAAAACTGTTATAAAATCCAATATTTTTTGTTGATGTTTTGTCTTCATTAAAGCCATTAGAGGTATTAGTAGTGCTTGAATTTCCATGTGTTTAAATTTCACAAATCTTGGGTCACCACCCTTTGAAATACAGCCCTGGTATCCATGATAAAGTTTTAAGCCCTGTTGAAACATTAGCTGTATAAATAAATTTTGATTGAAAATTTATTAATGATTCTTTTCTTTGGGAGATAAAAGCCTGCATTTAGCTTTATCAAAGACAACATAAATTGAAAATTAAAAAGTTCAAATATTTTACATTAAAAATAAATTTCATGCTTCCAAAAAACAAGCCAAACAATAAAAGTTAATCCAGCTTTCTTAAAATGACAGCTTCAGTCAAGCTGATTTATAGTTTGTGAGGGGCTTTTATGTCTCTTTCTCTCCCTTTTCCTCTTCTTCATACCAGCCATGTATATTTATGCTGGGAAAGTATAACTGTTTACGGAGGGAACAGTGAGGGGCTACCATTCTCTAAATGACCATGTCTCAGAACCTATGAAAGAAATTCCATGATTGTGTGTGCAGTAAGCATACCTGTGTTTGCATGAGAGATCATTGTAACTTAATGTGGCATGTGAGAATAATATGCCACATCTTTTTCTTCTTCTGGAAAGCTTTTTCTGACCTTCCCATCTGGGCTAGGAAACCTTTCTTTTAGTTCCCTGAATACAATCCTTACTCTACAATTATCTACAATGCTTAGCACAGTGTGCATACTTAAAAAAAGGTTGTCAAATAGATAAGATTGTACAGTAGAGATATATACATATGCATTTCTGTATATGTGCACTTGTTTATTTAGGAAACACATATGTATTGCACTTACTCTATGCAAGGCATATTTCTAAATGTTTTATACATATGTATTTAGAACTTTACCATTTGCCAAAGCATTTTTAACACATTGGTTCATTGGTTCCTCATCTTAACTTTAGTGAGCAAATGGATAAAATTATCTCCATGTTACAGCTAGGTGAACACACTGAAAGACGTTCATGTATTTATCCACAATTACACAGTTTGCAAATAGAAGAGTTGGGATTCTAACCTACTTATTCTGGCTCTCAGCCTAGTGTTTTGCCAAGAGCCCTGGTGGAGACCTGTTAAGATTTTGGGATTACCATATCTGTAATAGATGAAGACTATTTTCAGAAGTGGCTTAAAGAAATAAAGATTGTTTTCATATGTTTAATACCAACTTAATAGTTAGTGTCTTAATGAGTGCTACATAATAGATGACCCCCAAATTCAATCTCTGTAACAACACTACAAGTTGGCTAGCAGGTGGATGATCTAGGCTGGGGTTGGCTGGGCAGCTCTGTGTCAAGCAGTGGATTGGATGGGGCTCAGCTCCTTGAAGTAGCCTGAGCTCAGGGCTATTCACACATGTTCATTCTGGGACCTGAGCTTCTCCTTGGGAACATAGCAATGGGAGGAGTACAGGAATTTAAGCCAAACTATACAAATCCAATTCAAGCCTTTGGTTGTGTCATATCTGCTAATATCTCATTGGTCAGAGCAATTTGTATGGCCAAACTGAATTCAAGAATGAAGCACACTCTACTTACCATGAGATCAGAGCAAGTTACTGACTCAGTTTGGCTGGAGTGGGAATTTAAATTTCCATGCTGAAGAAGAGTGCAAAGTGGGTATGAATAACTTGGAAAAATAATCTAACCTACTACAAAGGAATCCCAAGTAGGGTCACCAAATTTAGCAAATAAAAATATAAGGCATCCAGTTAAATTTGAATTTTGAATAAACATCAAATGTTTTTTAGTATAAGTATACCCCAAATATGGCAAATATGGGAAATACTTATATAAAAATATTTGTTGTTTATCTGAGATTCACATTTAATTGGATATCCTGTAATTTATCTGGAAATTCTAGTTTCAGATAAATCAATTGTACTTGACAAGTTTAGAGTAATAGTAAGTATATATAATTGGCCAGATGATGCAAAAAGTATGCTCATGTTGATTTCTTCAGTAACTACTCTTCTGCCAGGATTGGTCTTGCTCTCAGATTTCCCTGAGAATATCACTCAGTATTTTAAGGAGCAAAGTGAAGGAGCCCTCAAGGCCAGTTAGCTACTGGTCTTCTTATTAAGCTGTCTGTGAAGGAGGCAATGGAAGGCATTGGAGATTTTGTAATTATAAGTGATACTCAGGAGAAAATCTAGGCAACCTGTGGCTTTAGCCTCCTCCTCACTCACTAAGTTGGAAAAATATGGGTGTCCTCTGCATCAGATGAAGATTGAGATGCCACTAATTGGCCACACAGACCCAAGTAGATTTGTTTTCACTTAAGGGACACAGATATTGAAGTGGTGTGAAATCTTTATTTGGAATGATACTCCCTACCCCCATTTATCTCTTCCTTGTCCCTTACCCTCAAATAATTGTTGATGGCCCTCATACTTCTGCTATCACTATTAAAATGGAAGGACAAAAGAAACACCTATAAATTGCTTGAGCTATCCATTTGAAGGGATTTGTTGGAACAAATTACTTTGTTTGGTGTTTAATTGCCATGTTGCCAGCAGCTTTGTGAATTAGTGCAAAGGGTCATAGAGTATCCAAGATGATGGCAGAGTAGGTGGATGTTCTCCTCCCAAGACCAAACTGGAATTAGTAGTGAAACATAGAGCAATCAGTCTGAACAATCAACTGAAGACTAGCTGAAGAGAAGTCTTATAACCAAGGATTTACAGAGGAAGTTGCATTGAGACTGGTAGGATGGTTGGATATGTGAAAAGGACTAGTTCTTCTCCCATGGGTGGCAGCTGAATTCAGGGGGATATCTCAGTGGCAAATGTTTCCCTTGAGAAGTGTGGAGTCTCAACCCCAAGCCAGGATCCCCAGCTCAGAGCACCAGAACCTGGAAGAGGCACCACATAGTATCTGACTCTGAACATCAACAAGGATTCTGTCCACCAGAGACAGGAGTCTGCTAGTGACACAGGCACCCTCTTAAAGGGCCAACACACAAAATCTTTGTTGCAGCCACTCATCCTGACCTCCAAAGGGGGAAGGGCAGAGTGAACTAGAGTTGTGTGAGGAGAGACTATGGTTGGCAGCTTTGGGGAGAGAAGCAGAAGGGATAGCCAAGAGGATCCCTGTGATGAGTCACTCTTCCACACAACAGATGCCATCTTTCTTGGGTGATGCATTCCCCTCCATAAGGCATCAGCCTGGGGGAAAGCAATAGCCCCATCCTCTGGACTCCCTGTTACTTCACCATGCAGAGGTTACTACCTGCTGAGAAGTCAGCTTCCTGGGCTGGGGTGTAGAGAACTGGAAAGACTCAGGGGTGTCAGTGACTGAATTGTGTGGCTATGGAGTGGGGCCATTCACTGCACTTTTCCTGGAGCCTGACTGGCTTCTTCTCAACTCAGGAGATTTACTAGCCCCATTCTCTGGGTTCTCAGCAGCCCCACCCTCCTGACTCTTGGTGGCTCTGCCCTGCTAAGGTTTGGGCAGAATCCAGGACAGACTAAGCTATGTGGCTCTGAAGTGAAGGCCAGTCCCTCCACATTCTCCTAAGCCTGATTGGCACCTCCTCCTTATGGAAGATTCACTAGCTCCATCCTCCCAAGTCCCGGTGGCCCTGCTGTGCTGAGATTGGGCTCCTGGCAGAATCTGGGATAGACTGAGCTGTGTGCCTCTGGGATGGGGGACATTTTCCCCTTGCATGCCCAACTAGCACAGAGCCCTCCCTTTCACAGCCAAATCTTGGTCTTTTTGTGGATGATAAACTCTGTTGGCCTCACTCTGATGGATCCCTAGAAACCCTCCCCACCACAAAAGTATACAAGCATCCAGTAGGGTGAAGCTGGATTTGTTATACCCTGAGACATTTTCTGGGTACCTTCAGACCCACCACTGGCACTGAGTTTGAACCTGTATCAATCTGGCAAACACCATTTGTCCCTACCTGGTGACTCACTGAGAACCTACCTCATGCAACTGGAGAACCACCAGAGGCTCCTTTAGTTACTGAGACTGACAGGCAGCTGGCAGGTGAAGGCAGGCAGAAGCAGATCTCAGGGTGCCTTGAGACTTTCGCTGAACTGTCCCTGGGCCCAGTGCTGGTAAAAGCATGCCTTAGTGTGTAGCTTGGTCCTTCCTGTACACACTCAGGCCCAGCAGAGGCAGCCACATACTGTGGATTGTTTTGTAGCACCAAACATGTTGCCCAGAGCCAGTCACAGGAAACATTGGACATTTTCCTGCACCAGAGTCCCCCTCAAGAGGTCCCAGAACCAACATTCTCAGTGTCCAGGTTCAAAGAACATCAGAGCAGGATCCAATTAGCTTCACAAGAGGCATATCAAAAGGGAGATTTCAGCAGGCACCAGCCCTTTCTGAGACAAATTCCACTTCACGTGGTTAGCACCTGCACAGAAGATTGTACACTGTGGTTGGCATGGATATCACAGTCAGTCATCCTGAAGATTGGTCCCATACACAAATGGGCCAACAACAACCAAGACTCAATTACAATAGGAGGGCCCACAGACACACACAAGGGACATTTCCAGAGCACACAGCTCAGGCAATCAGACTGCAACATTGGGTTCCACAGGACCCCTACTAGATAAGGCCACCCAGCAAAGACTGGGAGTCATAGCATATTGATATAAAACATAGAAACAGACACAAAGTGGCAGCCAAAATGGGGAGAGAAAAGAAAATAGCCCCCCCCCCAAAAAAAGAGGAATCTCCAGAAAAAGAGTTAAAGGAAATGGAAGCAAGCAATTTACCAGATACAGTTTAAAAATGGTCATAAGAATGCTTAAAGAACTTACTGAGAACTTCCACAAAGAGATATCAAGCATAAAAAACAAAGAAACCATAAAAAGTACTAGTCAGTAATGAAAATATTATGAATGACTATATGCCAACAAATTGGACAATCTGGATGAAATGGATAAATTTCTAAAAAAATGCAGTCTTCAAAACATAATCAGGAAAAATCCCAATACATGAATAGACAAATTACATCTAATGAAACTGAAACAATAATAAAAAAATTCCCAACAAACAAAAGTCCTGGACTGGATGGCTTCAGAGATGAATTTTACCAAACATCTCAGGAGAACTGACACTTACCCTTCTCAAACTATTCCAAAAGTTTTTAAAGGAGGGAAGACTCCCAAGCTCATTTTATGAGGCCAGCATTATTCTAATTTGAAATCCAGATAAAGACACTACAAAGAAAAAATATATATGCCAATATTTCTGATGAACATAGATGTTGAAATTCTCAACAGAATATTAGCAGACCAGATCCAGCAATACATTAAAAATGTCATATACCATAACCAAGTGGTATTTCTTCCATGAAAGCAAGGTTGGTACAACAATATCCACAAAACAATAAATGTGATATACCACATAAATAAAATAAAGAATAAAATCATTATGATCAGATAAATAGTTGCAGAAAAGTATTCGATAAAATCCAGCACCTATTTATGATAAAAACTCTCAGCAAAGTCTGGGTAGAAGGACCATACCTCATTGTATGAAAGACCATATATGACAAACCCACAGCCAAATCATACTAATTGGGCAAAAACTAAAAGTATTTCCCTTAAGACTGGGGATAAGACAGGAATGTCTGCTTTCATTACTTCTATTCAACATAGTCCTGGAAGTCCTAGCCACAGCAATCAGACAAAAACAAGAAATAAAAGACATTCAAATTGTTGTAATTTGCAGATGACATGATACTATGTATAGAAAACTCTAAAGACTTCCACCCAAAAAATACTAGGAGTAATAAATGAATTTAGTAAAGTAGCAGGATAAAAAATAAATATCCAGAAATTGTTACAGGTTTATACACCCAAACTGAACTATCAGGAGGGGAAACTAAGAAAACAATCCCATTTACAATTGTATCAAGAAAAAAATACCTAGTAATAAATTTTTTTAAAATTATATTTTATTGATTATGCTATTACAGTTGTCCCATTTCTCCCCATCATTCCCCTCCACCCTGCACACCCCCTCCCGCCCACATTCCCCCACTTTAGTTCATGTCCATGTTTCATAAGTTCTTTAGCTTCTAGTTTTCCCACACTATTCTTGCCCTCCCCCTGTCTATTTTCTACCCACCATCTGTGCTACTTATTCTCTGTACCTTTTCCCCCTCTCTCCTCCCACTCCCCTGTTGCAAACCCTCCATGTGATCTCCATTTCTGTGTTCCTGCTCCTGGGCTAGCTGTTTGCTTAGTTTGCTTTTGTTTTAGGTGTGGTTGTTAATATCTGTGAGTTTGCTGTCTTTTTACTGTCATATTTTTTATCTTTTTCTTAGACATGTCCCTTTAACATTTCATATAATAAGGGCTTGGTGATGATGAACTCCTTTCACTTGACCTTATCTGAGAAGCACTTTATCTTCCCTTCCATTCTAAATGATAGCTTTGCTGGATAGAGCAATCTTGGATGTAGGTCCTTGCCTTTCATGACTTGGAATACTTCTTTCCAGCCCCTTCTTGCTTGCAAGGTCTCTTTTGAGAAATCAGCTGACAGTCTGATGGGAACTCCTTTGTAGGTGACTGTGCCCTTATCCCTTGCTGCTTCTAGAATTCTCTCCTTCATTTGAATCTTGGCTAATGTAATTATGATGTGCCTTGGTGTGTTCTTCCTTGGGTCCAACTTCTTTGGGACTCTCTGAGCTTCCTGGACTTCCTGGAAGTCTATTTCCTTTGCCAGATTGGGGAAATTCTCCTTTATTATTTGTTTAGATAAGTTTTCCACTTGTTGCTTTTCCTCTTCCCCTTCTGGTACTCCTATAATTTGGATGTTGGGATGTTTAAAGATGTCCTGGAGGTCTCTAAGCCTCTCTTCATTTTTTTGAATTCTTGTTTCTTCCTTCTTTTCTGTTTGGTTGTTTCTTTCTTCCTTCTGGTCCACTCCATTGATTTGAGTCCCAGTATTCCTCCCATCTCTATTGGTTCTCTGTGCGTTTTTCTTCATTTCACTTATTGTAGCCTCCATTTGTTCCTCTAATTTACAACCAAAATCAACCAATTCTGTGAGTTTCCTAATCACCAGAGCTTTGAACTGTGCTTCTAATTGGTTAGCTGCCAGTGCTATGAGCTCTGCATCTGATAAGTTGACCACCTCCTGGTTGCTCAGATGAATTAGCTCCGGGGCCCCAGTCTGTTCTCTTTTGAGCCATCCTTGTTTCTTTTTTTGTCTGGTTGCAGCTGTTACCTAGTGAGGGGTGGAGCCTTAGGTGTTCACCAGGGCAGGGCAGCCCAGTTGCTGGTTTGTGATGCTGGATGTGGGAGTGGGGTCGAGAGGGAACAATGGCAAGTGCTCCAGGCTGTCTCATGGATTCCAGTCCCTTCAGCCTCTTTCCCCTATCAAATTGGGCCCTTTTGATGTTGATTTCCATGTGGGTGGGCCTGTGCATGCTCTAGGACCCTGACCGTCTCCCCAACGAACTCTCCTGTGATGCTTGGACTCCCTCCCAGCACCTCAGCCACTACAAGTATTTTTAATGGGTGCTTTTAGGCTTCACTTCCTGGCGCTGGGGCCCTGCATCACGCAGTCTGTTTTGCTGTCCGTTTTTGCCGGGTTTATCTGTGCGTGAATGTGTGTCCACAGTCCGCTGGCTTGTGCCCTGCCTGGCCTCCTCGTGTTCTGTAATGCCATCACTTGTGTGCCTGGAATGACTATGTACCTGGACCACCACCGGCTTATCCCAACATGACTGGGCCATGGACTCAGCAGGCTGCTGACTCTGCCACTCTGCCCCTCTTACTGGTCTGGGTGAATCGTTGTTGTCGGACTCCCACACAATTCAATTTTCTCTCTGTCCTGGTTGGGCTTTTTTTTTTTTTTTTTTTGGTTCTATATTTTTGTTGTCCTTAATCTTGGTTGTGAGAGGAGGCACAGAGTGTCCAGCAATGCCTCCATCTTGGCCTGAAGTCCCCTAGTAATAAATTTAACCAAGGTTGTAAAACACCTGTACTTAGAAAATTATAGAACACTGAAGAAAAAAATTGAAGAAGATACAAATAAGTGAAAGCATATACAGTAATACCTTGGTTCATAAATGTTTCCCAAAACAAACATTTCTGTTCTTGGCCAAATTGTTCACAGGAAAAAATGTCTCAGTTTTTTAAGAAAACTTCAGTTTTCAACCTGACAACATTTATTTTTAAAGATTTTATTTATTTATTTTTAGAGAAGGGAAGAGAGGGAGAGAAACATCAATGTGTGGTTCCCTCTCATGTGCCCCCTACTGAGGACCTGGCCTGCAACCTAAACATGTGCCCTAGACTGGGAATTGAACAGGCAACCCTTTGGTTTGCAGTTCAGCACTCAATCCACTGAGCCACACTAGCCAGTGTGAATGCCTAACAATGTTTTTATCCTGATACATATCTGTTGATCAGTCACATGTCTTTCAGGTGTGATTTGGTTTTCAAACAAATTGCTTCTCAAACAGTTTTTTAGAACAAATTTATTTCGAGAACTGAGGTTCCACTTCACTGCATTTGTGGTAGAAAGAATTAATGTCATTAAAATATTCATACTACCCAAGCAATCTAAAAATTCAATACAATTCCAATGGCATATTTCACAGAATTAGAACATATATTCCAAAAATTTATATGGAATCACCAAAGACCTCAAATAGGCACATCAACCTTGAAAAAGAGCAAAATTGTATAAATCACATTACTTGACATATAACTATACTACAAGGTCATAGTAATCGAAAGAGCATGGTACTGGCATATAAACAGACATATAGATCAATAGAGCAGACTAGATATCCCAGAAATAAACCCATGCCTTTATGGCCAATTAGTATTTGATGAAGGTGGCAAGACCATAAAATGAGGTAAAGATAGTCTCTTCAAAAAATGATGTTGGGAGTATGGGACACATCTATGCAAAAAAATAAAACCAGGTCACCTCCTTATACCATACACAAGAACAAACTCAAGTTGGATAAAAGACTTAAATGTTAGACTAAAAGCCATAAAAATCCAAGAAGAACATAGGCAGTAAAATCTTCAACACTTCTTATGGCAATATCTTCTGATATGTCTCCTTGGGTTAGAGAAACAACAACAAAAATAAGCAAATGGGATGAAATCAAACAAACATTTTTGCACAGTAAAGGAGACCATCAACAAAATGAAAAGACAACCCACTGAATGGGAGAGCATATTCACCAATGATACATGGTAATCATTGTAATGGGTTGCTATCTAAAATTTATAAAGAACATATATAAAACTTAGTACCAAAAAACCAAACAATCCAATTAAAAAATGGTCAAAGCATCTGAATGGACACTTCTCCAAAGAGGCCAGGTAGATGGCCAATAGCCATATTAAAAGACGCTCAATGTCACTAATCATCATAGAAATGCAAATTGAAGCTACAATGATATATCACCTCACGCCTCTCAGAATGGCTATCATCAAGAAATCAACAAACGACAAGTGCTGATAAAGATATGAAGAAAAGTGAACCCTTGAGTGCTGTTGGTGGGGATGCAGACTTGTGTAGCTACTGTGGGAAGCAGTATGGAGCCATCTTAAATAATTAAAAATGAAGCTGCTTTTTGACCCAGCAATTCCAATTCTGGGAATATACCTGAAGGAACCAGAAACAATAATTTGATAGACTGTGCACCCTTACTGTAACCAAACAAATGGAGGTTCAGGTGTCTGCCTCAAGGAAAGCCAAACTTGTGAGGCAGGTGGTGGTGCAAAAGGAGAGGTTTTATTCAGGTGCCACATGACTTGGAAGAATGGTGGACTCTCATCTCAAAGACCATCATCTTTCCTACTGAACCCCACTGTTCTTATCAGGACAGATATTTGAGGGCTTCCTTCCCCATCCAATTATCTTGCTACCATTTGACACACTGGGGGCCCTCTCCATTCAACTTTCTAGCTTTTGGCAGCTCAGTGCAAGCACCTCTGCTAGCAGCCATCTTGACCAATGGGGAAGACTCCCCAGAGCTCTGAAAGTCTCTACGTTAACACCATGTTCGTTGCAGCATTACTTACAACAGCCAAGATTTGGAAGTTGCTCAGGTGTCCATAAGTAGATAAGCAGATAATAAAGCTGTGGTACATTTACACAATGCAATACCACTCAGTCATAAAAAGAAGGAAATATTTCTCTTTGCAACAGCATAGATGGACCTGGAGAGTATTATGCTAAGTGAAACAATCCAGTCAGAGAAAGACATACTAAATAATTTCACCCATATGTGGAATCTAATGAACAAAATAATCTAACATACTAAATAGAAACAGACTCATAGATATAGAGGACAGACTGATTGCTGTCAGAGGGGAGGGGAGTAGAGAGGCTGGGTGAAAATGGTGAAGGGGTTAAACAACAACAAAAAACAATAGAATGCTCACAGACACAGATAGCAGTACGTTGATTACTTGAGGGAAAGAGGGTGGGGAAGGTAGAAGAGGGTGTAGCAGGTATAAATGGTGATGGAAGGAGACTTGATTTGGGTTGATGGACACAATACAATATACAGATGATGTGTTATCAAATTGTACACTTCATACCTATATAATTTTATTAACCAATATCACTCCCATAAATTTGATAAAAATAAAGAAAAAATTATGTGTGTATGTATATGTTTTTAAAGGTTGAGGAGGAAAAGTGAACATAAATAGCATGCGAGAAGTTTGGGATTCTTTTCTCTAAGTCTTGCTTTTTGTTCAGAAATATTTATATTCCAATGTGAGGCCTGGTTTTTGTAGATGAATGCCAACCCCATAAACTCAGGATGTTAATTTTCATTTCTGCTGGGACTGGGGATGATTCATGGTTTGCAGGAATTAGAGACACCAAAGCATTTTCTATTATCACCTAGAGCTGACTGCAGAGGTGAAAGTCAGGTCTAATAGAAAAAAAGATATTCTCCAGGAAAGAAAAATGTTACTTTTGTGTGTGTTTTTTTTCTTTTTTTCATTTGTGAAAATGAGAATTTTTGAGAAGTAATTCCTATCTTGCTGCAAAATGTCACTGCAAAAATCTGTTTGAGAAAGTAGTGAATCATTCTGTTAATTCTTTTTGCTGTGTTTATTAAAATATCACTTCAAGCATGGGGTAAAAATTAAGGGAAAATAAGCCATTTCACTTGGTTTTATAAATGATCACATTATTTATATTTCTTAGGTACATGAGAGTTACCCAGAAAATTTCCCTTGGCCAGATGATTAAATAAACACCTATTTCAAGAAGCAGTCAAGAGGAGAAGAGGAAAAAAAGTGGCAAAATAAATGGGCACTTAAGTCTAATCATTTCTCTGGGCAGCAGCCATGGCCTGGCAGCTGGGAGGCTCCTGGGTCAAGAAGGCAGATTTATTTTTATAGAGGTGCAGATCTTGGCTTTCTTGCTTCTGTCCCTGTAACTCTAATGAGTTTTCAAAGAGTCCTGATAATTATTAAGTGAATACTAATAATAAATTTATTGATAAAGTAATAATACTAGTAATTATTGCTATTATTAATTAATCAGTATGGGGAAGACACTTTGCTAAATGCTTTTTACATTTTATCTAATTTTTAGTCCTCTGACAATCCTAACATGAAGATGATATGATCACATGTCACAGTTGGGAAAATGAGGCCCAAGTTTAGTAATAAACTAAACCATAGTTTAGTTCACCATGGTTCTGCAGTTATGTAGTAAGCCAAATATTTTTAGCTGTAAACTGTATCTTGGGTTTTGATATTGCTACAATGTGAGAGACACTCTAAGATATAACCATGTCTCCTCTATTGGATTATGGCTTTGCTTGATGTCTCACTGTTTCTAGGTTATACTGTGAGCCTTGCTTTCCAAGCATTGGCAAGTCACATGGATATCAAGTAGAGAGTTAATGCTAGGAACATTTTCCAGAGCCAGGGACTGAGGAGAAAGTTGGCATGAGCCCTGGATGGGTGGCTGGCTCAGTTGGTATTGTCCCATAGACCAGAAAGTTGCTGGTTTGATTCCTGGTCAGGGTACAAGCCTGTGTTGTGGGTTCGATTCCCAGTCTGGGTGCGTATGGGAGGCAGCTGAGTGATGTTTCTCCTTCATATTGAGGTTTCTCTCTCTCTCCCTTCCTTCCCCTTCCTTTTCTAAAATTAATAAAACCATATCCTCAGCGGAGGATTAAAAAAAAGGAAGGTGGTCACGAAGAGCTGAGAAAAGCAGAGGGAGGAAAGCATATTACATTATAAGATGGCATCGACTTCAAAAGTGTGACAATGTAAGAGATGGGGAGAAAAGATAGCAGGAAGTTCTAGAGAGAGTGTTCATGACAGCAATTTAAATCTCCCTTTCATTGTGTGCATCAGCTTGTTGGGCGCTTGAGTCAGCCCTGTTAAAGATCAAGCAAAGGCCAGGGTCAACACACTGTGCATTACCCTCACAGCAGGCTGTTTTTAACTTCTCCAGTTTCCGTAACCATTACTCCACAGGCATGTGTGTGTCCCACGTGAGGCGTTCCTAGGACAACAGATAGAGTTCCTTTTGGGGAAGTATTGTTAAAGTTTTGCCTCTCAAGAATATGTTTTATTAACCTTATTTCTGATGGGAATATTGTCTTTCTCAATTTTTACATAACCATGGATTACTCAGCTCTATTGAGAGATTTTGACAATGGGAAAGGTCAGGGCCAAAAAACAAGTCTGTTGACTTTTAGAGGAAGCCCAGGCCCAGGTTGGGCACTGCAGAGGTAGGATGCAGGCCTGCCTGAGAGCGATGGGCACTTAGTGAGCTGGTAGCTAAGTGGGGATCGGATGACAAGCTTTGCACTTCACAATTTCCCACAGCTTGTCTCTTCCAGGATCAATGCTGCCTTCACTTACCAGGTTTATGAGAGGGTCAGAAGTGTGGGGAAACTTATAATATCCCAGTATAAAATCATTTCAACCACCAAAAGATCAGGAAGGAACAGCATCAGGGCTCAGTGTACTGTCCACTCTTACATCTCTCTGGCCACTGGTGATGTGTCTTCTGTGTTGTGCCTTTTAAGCATGGTGCACAGAGCCGGGAGTTCTATAAGGAAGGTGCTGTGGCTCTGTAGCATGGGTGGACTCACTTGCTTTTTTATTAGTGACCATTTTCCACTGTGACAACCAGATGGTGAGCAGGCAGCATTCTGTTGCTTGGAGGTGTGGTGCCTGCTCTACCAAAGGGCATGTGCTGTGAACTACGTCTATGAAGACACCCAGAGATCCTGGCTCCAGGTACTGTGCCACCATCAAGATGGGCCTGGACTCCTAGTTGGATGGAAAGCTTCAGAGAGAAAATTCCTGGCTAGCTGACCAATGGACACAGCCTTAGAGAACTTGAGACATGACATTCTGCCCCCCCTGCCCCCCCCACTTTATCTTTCTTGGCAATGAGTACATTAAATAACACCATCCAATAGAACTTTCTGCAGTGATGGAAATGTTTTATATCTGTGTTATCAAACAATACAGTAGCCACTAGTCGTATGTGGCTATTGATCACTTGAGATGTGGTTAGTGTGATTGAGGTATTGAATTTTATTTCAATTTTATTTTATTTCACATAAATGTAAATAACCACAAGTGGCTAGTGGCTACTGCTTGTATAAATGTACTTTGGAATAATTCTGTTATGGCTGGGAAATAGCTGGGTAAAAAAAGAATACACATACTCTCCCTTTCAATATTCTATCTACCAAGTCTATGCATACCCATCACTTCATTATCACATCTGTTATATCATAACACCCTGGGAGGGTGATGTTCCCATTTTTCACATTTTATAAATGAGAAAACTGAGTCACATAGAAGTTATGTGTCTTATCTAAAGTTACTTGCTAAGCAAGCAGGGGAACAAGGGCTCAAACTCAGGCCTGTTTCTAAATTCTGAGGGCTGTAGGTAGCAACCAGGAATCTATCAAGAAAGACTCAGCCTCACAACTCTTGTCATTCTACTGACCATGTGACTAGGACAGCTACAAAGTGGATCACCTGAAAAGCAGAGCCTGCAACCATGGCTTAGTTTGCATAATTTATTTTGGAAAGTGATTCCAAAGGAACAGAATTGAGGATCTGGGAAGTGCAATAGAAAAGGAGAGAAAGCTGATTCAAGAAAATGTTATCGAGAGTGGGCAACTGGGACCCAATTCTGCAGGGACAATCTAAGGAACTATGTAGAGTGCTCTTTAAAGTTGTCCAGCAGACACACCAAAAAGGGGAGTGTTTGTTCCCTATCTCCTGTCTCCCTCAAAGACCCCCTCATAGAGTGTTCACTCCCTTGCACTGCTGGGTTTGTTCATGGCCTGCTTAAACCCCTGGGTGTCCACCAGCTCCCTGTATGGTGGTACAGAGCAACCCTGGGCAGAATGTAGGAGGCACCTGGTATAACTGAAATGAGGAGCTGTCAGGTTATACCTGTGTGCAGTTGACTGCTAGTGAGACTGGAGCTAAAAAGGAGGTTGAGAGGATATGAGATGAGGCATAAAGGATGTCCACAACCCAGAAGGAAGAACTAAAATAGCACAGCTGAGGGAAAGTCAGAATTGGGAATTAGGAGAGTCTACAGAGCTTTGAGAATGGGTTTTTCCATAAAAATTTAAAACAAATTGGCCTAACCTTTGATGCTGTCAATGAGCTGTAGTCTGCTTGATTGCTAACACAGTGATATTACTTTTATGCATCACGCATGATATTGTTTTAATGTAAGGTGTGATTCCCCCTTGTTCCACTCCTCCCAGTTATTTATGTTGCATAGGAGTGAGATCAGGTAAACTAATGATATAATATATTCCAAATTTAAATTGCTCTTATGTCATTCACTCATTTATGGACAACATGACATAGAAGTTTAGAGCATTGACTGTGAAACGAAATTCCTGGGCACTTGCTCTACTACTAGCTTTGTGGCCTTGGGAAAATTATTTAACCCCTTTAAGCCTCAGTTTCTTCATCTGGAAATAGATGTTATATTACCTATTTTATAGAATTATGGTGAAGATTAACTGAATGCGCGCGCACACACACACACACACATGCCTTAGAACACTGCCTGGCAGGTAGGAAGCACAATATGCATGGTTACCATCATTTGTGCATTCAGTAATTGATAAAGAACTATTTTGTGTTACACACAAGGCACTGCTTTCCTTGATCAGTGTGCATGTCTGGGTCTGACAGCATCTTGTTACTTGCTCTAGCCTTTTGAAATTCTTTATTCTTCAAATTCTCAGATCACCATCCTCTCCTTTTTTCTTCTGTTTTCACTGATTGATGTACTATAGACAAAAATCAATCTTTTAGAGAAATAATTAAAAGCCAAACTCACTGCATCACACTGCAATATTAGTAGAGTCAGTATGCATGGTTCTGCCAGTCCCCTTGGGTATTTTGAATTTATAGGCATTCTTTATCCTGAGTTTGCTTTTGGACTTGTCTGTCTCTGCAGCAGTGATTCATGTAACTCTAGTACAAGAATCACCTTCAGACAGATCATAGCTGTATTGCTAAGCCTCAAATCTTTACTCAAACTGACAATTCCAGACAGCGCCCAGAAGAGGAAGATACCTGCATAGAATAAGTTGTCTCTTAGGATAGGAGCTGCTAAACATGGTGATGAAAGAAGCAAGAGCCTTGCCTTGGACAAGTGGCTCAGTTGGTTGGAGTGTCCTCCTGTATTCCAAAAGGTTGTGGGTTTGCATACAGTCAAGGCACATAATTGTGCAGTAGGTTTGATCCCTGGTCAGGTACATATGGGAGGCAACCAATGGATGTTTCTCATATCAATGTTTTTCTCTCTTTCTTTCTTTCTCTCTTCCTCACTCTCTCAAATTAATGAACATACCCTCAGATGAAGATTAAAGTAAAAAAAAAAAAATGAAGCAAGGCCCTCCATGAAAAGGGGGGGATTTATTTCTGGACAGATACTACCGGTCCATCCTGTCTCAAAATTATCGCAGTTTAGGCCCAAATCATTCTTCTGGTGGCTAGAAATCTTGGGATTTCAGTGAAAAGCTGGAGTAATTGCCTGTGGAATTCCCATTTACTGGATGAGGACTCCTAGAACTAGACTACTCTGTGAGAGGACTCGGGGGAGAAATTGTCACTAGCATTTGAAAACACAGTCTGAAAATTCTTAGCGCTGGACCTCAGTGTGTCACTGAGATGACCTCTAGCCATGCTGAGAAGCAGACTTGCTCTGCTTGAAATAATGTAATTGTGGCACTTGGTGAAAAGTGGAGGACAACAGAAATGAAGTTCAAGAATTCAAGCACATCAGAAAGACATAAAGGCAGAAAATCTCAATCTCGATGTCCTGGGGGAAAGTGAGATGATCAGGTCTGAAGAATGCACAAGCAGTCATGCTAAAACTGGCAGCTGTCTCAAGTGGAAATTTTATCACAGGACTTGAAACAGGGTTTTGGTGGCACATTCCTGTAGGTGAATGAGTCAATACCAGTTTCCTTCCCAATTTCTGGGTCTTAGGCTCCAGAGAGGCTTTGAAGATGGGAAGGCACAAAATTGGAATATAAATTCTTGAGGCTTGAGAGGAAGGTGATATGAAACTAGGAGTCTGACTTGCATCTATCTGGTCCTTCCTGTTCCTGCCACTAACTAGGAGCTGTCTCTGCTATAACAAGTAGGTGTGTTGTTTGTTGGGTGTTGATGAATCATTTAACTCTATATAATCCATGAGGAACTTCAAGTCTCTCTAATAGAACAGACTCATGACCTGGAATTTCGAGGTTACCCTCCTTATTTTGCTGTCCTCTGGAATATTGCCTGGCAGGAGCTCCTGGTAGCAAATGAGAGTAAATAACATAAATATGTTGGGTGTGATGCATGGGTAAAGCTGCCTCCATCAAGATGGCAAGAAGCCACCAAATTCAGGTCATATAGACTTCTCTCTATGGCCTTCAGTGTTTTCCTTAGCAAATTGAAAGGATGGAGTTAAGTAACTTTTACAGTCCCTTACAGATCTAATTTATGAGAATATCCCAAAGTCAGTGAAAGATGAAATCATGAACTGATGATTTTTTGTCTACCTAATTCATTCAAAAATATTTATTGAACTCCAGCTATGATCTAGGAATTTAGAGTACAACATACATGGTCTCTCCCCTAAGGGCCTTTCTTTCACTTAGAGGTAGTCAAGCAAGCATCCTGTTACGTGCAGTATGGTGGCAGTTGTAAGGGAGAAAGCAGTTCACTTGTTTACCTGCCAAAAGAGTTTACTCAGTTGTACCAGATTCTATCTCTGATATAAAAACCATCAAAACTTTTAAAGGTTAACATTTAAGTTAACCCTTTTCCAGGAAAGGGAAGGTAGAGGCTGTTGAGCAAAGGAAGGCACTCCATCAGTCTGAAAAAGCAGGCCCTGTCCTCAGCTGGCAGTGATGAGAACCTGTGCAGGAGGGTAGAAGAAAAGACTGCTGGGGTACAAGCTTCTTAAGTAGGTACCAAATTATTTGTGAAGTCCTCAAACTCTGGATGCTATGCAAATTTGTGGGTCTAGATATTTCCCAAAGAGAAGTATAAACGGTCCTTAACTTACCACTATTATGGAGCCTGCATACCTACCTCTGCCCTTTATCTGGGCATGCAGGCAGACATTGATCATTCAGGAATTTGTGGTTGCATGATGCCATAAAACCAAAGGGGAGCTTTGAATGGAGATCAGCTTTCTTCAGGAATTCAAGATTTCTCTATTTCCCATTTACTTTGTCTGTATTCCATCCATCAAGGTATTCTGTGACCACTACTTTTCAACAATTACCTTCTGTTTTTTTCTGCCTCATCTGGAGCTCACTGAGCCCAGCTTGCCTTGCCTTATTGTGGGTGTCATTACAGTAAATTATGGCATCTCTTCAAATTCTTTGCTGAAGAGTAACTCCCATCCTTGAAGATTCATTTGTGTATTTCTGCCCATCTCTGATCAAAATGACAGATGTCAGTCACATCTGCCTGAACCCTGTGGAGGAAGCTGATAAACACCAGTGATGCAACCTGCACGTGAATCCTGATTAAAATATTTCTGGCAAGCAATTTTTTAAAAAAGGAATTCGGTTAACTTTCTATCCACGCTAATGGAGATGAGCAGTGGTGCAGATAATGCAAATACCAATTTAATTTAATTTGGCTCTGCCTGTCATGTGCTCTGGAAGGCTGAGGAGGCAGAGAGGGTGGGTAGAGGCTTCTGCAGGTAGCTCAGAGTCCTGAAGGTTTTACATGGCAGGGGCCATTTTTGATGTATGAGTTCTCTTCTTTTTTAAATCCTCACCTGAAGATGTGTTTTTATTGATGAGAGGGAGAGAGAAACATTGATGTGAGAGAGAAACATCAATCGGTGGTCTCCTGCATGTGCCCTCACTGGGGATCAAACACATAACCTAGGTATGTGCCCTGACTGGGGATCAAACCTTCAATATTTTTGGTGTAGGGGATGATGCTCAAACCAACTGAGCCACTCAGCCAGGGCATTAGTGTCTCAGTGTCTTAGTGCTCTGATTGTGTATATTTATTTAGTTTAGTTTGGCATACATTTATTTAGAAGCTATCACGTACCAGGTGCTGTGTCAGGTACTGAGGATTCAGGGTGATTAAGGTATGTGAGTGTAATGTGTGTGAGTGTGACCTGATGGGGGCTGGGATACGTGCAGCATCAACACATCAGTGTAGTTCACTCCCGCGGTTGAGCAGTAGGGTTGCCTGCTGTCTAAGACTTCTGCCCTCTGCCAGGCATTCCCTCAGGACATCTGAAGGCATCCTGGAATTTTTATTTCCCATGAGTTTTTGAGTTTCTGTATTTTATCCTACCTTTATGGCTACTTTTTAAAAATCTTCTTGAGAGGAATACTTTCCTCTACCCAGCCACTAAATGTAGAATTCCTTTGTCCTAGTTTCTCTCCTTTTCTTCACTATGAATAGTTTCCTTACTCAATCTCAGCCATGCTCATGGCCTTGTTAACAATTCCTTGCAGGTAACTCATACATGTGTATCTTTAGCCAAGACTTCTGTAGCTTTAGGCCTATATATTCAGTAGTATACTAGACAATACATCTTGGAGGTCCTGAGTTGCTTCATACTCAGAACACCCAGAGTACGACTCACCATCTTCCTCCCCAGGTTTGGTCCTCTGCCAGGACTCCTTCTCTCAGTGAATGGCACCATCATTCATCCCTCTGGAAACACCATGTCAGCCTAGACACACTCCATTTTCACAGCTCTTGTGTCTAATAGATCTTCAGGTTCTGCTGGTTTTACCTAGGAAATGTTTCTAGAATCCACTCAGTTATCTCCATTGAAACCATCATTACCAATGTTCAATTTAATACTACACTTTTTCTCAGACAAGTTCACCCACATCTGCTTTGGATTCTGTCTAATCCTTTCTTCATAATGCAGCCAGAATGATTTATTTCAAAACACAAATCTAAAAAAATGTCCTTATCATTGCAGATGTGTACTGAAACATTTTTAGGTGAAGTGGTATAATGTTAGGGATTTACTCTAAAATATCCCAGAAAAAAATAAAGGGCAAGAGCAAGATGAAACAAGATAGGCACAATGTTGATTACTATTGAAGTTGGGTAATGAGCACAAAGGAGGTTCATTTCATTATCTCTACATTTGTGTGTGTTTGAAATTTTCCATCATAAAAAGTCAACACACACACACACACACACACACACACACACACACAAATATAGTTGTGCTATTGCCTTGCTTAAAACACTACTCTCTTCCCTCTGCTCATGATATAAAGACAAAATTCCTTAAGAACTTATGTTCCTATGCTGTTCACTCTCTACCAGGCTCTCCAGAACCCTCTTCCACTGTGCACTCTTGCTCCCAGCATTCCTTGACCTCCCCTGTGTTATTCCCTTGTACATGCCACATCCCCTCCAGGTGCAAGCTGGGTACCCTGTTTCTTACTAGGTCAAATAACTCTAACATAGACTCTCAAAACCCTGGGTACTTACCTTTCATAGTACATGTCACCACTACAGTCTTTATATGATTGTGAAAGCCATTCAATTAATATCTGTTTACTCTACTAGACTATAAGCCCAGGAATCACCATTTAATCCAAAGCATAGTGCTTGGTATTAATATGCTTATATCAAGCATAATATATGGTATTATGATCAATAATTATTTGTTAGATGAATGAAGGATTGAATTAGAAGTGGTGGAGGCTATTTGAAAATGACATTCAGTTTGTGACTTGACCATAAAAACTCTAGGATCTAGTGAAGATGAGTAAAGATGAACCTGCTAGGGGTACTGATTTGTCCACACATAGTGCCTGTGTGGTAGCAAGGTGCTAGCTCTTGGCCCTGACTCATATTTCTTGAGATGATAAATAGCCAAGCAGATTCAGGCCCATGATCAGAAAAGTTTCCCCTGACCCCCAACCAGACTTAGAATCCAGCAGCTTTCGTTCCTAAAGCTCTTTATTTTCCAATTGGTCATGGGACTCAGTGCTTCCAGGAATGAGACCCTCTCTAGCATCTGATAGTCCAGGTTTAGACTTTTACTTGGTCCTGTTTATGATCCATCTCTCTGAATTCTGACCAGTTACTCAGGTTTCTTTAAGTCAGGCCTGACCTAAATTCCCTCCAGTGGAGCCTGGCTTATACATTCTAGTCTTCCACCCCACATCTAGATGTCTCACCTGGCAGCTCAGCTTGTTGGCAGAGACTACCCTGGGTGGACAGATCACCTAGCTAATGACTGTCTGCCAGCCAGTCTGCTGAGCACTGTCTATCACCTGGATTCTTTACCACCATCCCTTGTGTCCTGCTTGGGTCTTCAGGAACAATGTATTGACTCTGAGGCTGTGGTGTCTTCCCTTACCCTCTGCCTTGGGCAATGCCAATTAAGATGAGATTGAAAGAACTTGGGATCAACAGTCAAGAGATGGCTCCAGTCCCAGATTCATGGTATTGTTCTGAAAGATCTTAGACAAGTCACTTTACCTCTTTTGATCTCAGTTTCCATATTAAGGGGAGAAGGGAAGGAGAGAGAGGAAGAGGGAAGGAGGAGGAAAAAAAGTCTTTTGCTAGATCCATATTTCCCAGTTACACAAATAAAAGTATATTTGGATGGCCAAATAAGTTCCGAGAAGGCTTAATTAAAAAAACTTTAACAGTTTTTACAACAGGACTTCTCAGAGACTTTAATGCCCTAATAACATACATTGTGACTCTCCATGAAAGAGAATTAAGAATTTGCTAAACTTACTTAAACACACATGGAAATCAGTTTGGGAAATACCTAATTAAATTATTTCTAGTACTAAAAGTCTAGTCTTTGAATTCAAACTTTTGGCTTTATTGTCCATATTTTGTGGTGTGATATCTAAGTGTGATATGGTTGGAGTCAGCAGAGAGAATGATGATGCTCCATTGAAAGGATGTCCCCTTGAAAGGAGGCAATAAACTAATTCTGGTCAGGACTTCTGGTGAGAAAATATGATTCTCCAAAAGAGAACATACCCTTTCCATTTAGTATTCCCAATTGAGGCAAATTTCTTCATTATCTAGGTGCACCATGATGGTCATTAACCTGAGAAGACAAAGTTCTCATTTCAAAAGGTGGCAGGCATGAAGTCTTGGTGGCCCATGTCAGGATACATTTTGGAAGGTAGCAACTGCTGAGGTCCTTTTACCCAAAGGCAGCTGGTTATTAGGTCTTCTCCAAGCCTATGAGAGTTGGACACATGTGTCTAGGTGACATGAACTCTAAAATTCAAGAGCAAAGCAATAAATCCTGCTTCTGTTTTATATTACCCTCTTATGCAAGATCATGAGCTTGATATTTTGAGCCAAACTTAAGAGCTTAATAGAAAAGTCCATTATTTCAGTAAATCTGAGGGTCTATCCTAGCTAACTTGGTTTCAAAAACCCAGTTATATAGACACAGGCTGTTTCACCTGCCAGAACTTCTTAACGTCTGCTTCCTAGCCAAGACAATAGCATTTCACTTGCAGCCCAGAGCTCATGAACTCAGGCCTGATCTTTCAGCTTCACTGAATCTCTTCTTCTTTCTCTCCTTCTTTCTTAAAATTGTTGAATTTATTGGAATAACGTTGGTTAATATAATTCTATAGGTTTCAAGTGCACAATTCTACAATATATCATCTGTGTACTGTATTGTGTGTTCTAACTGCTGGGCTTCTCTAGCCTTTTTGTCATGATTTCTGTTGTTCATTGTAGCAACTTGCATCTCCTTAGTCTCTTCCTTATACTCTGACTGAGTCTTCCATTCAATTTTTCCCTTGTTGTTAAAAACCTTTCTTGGTAATCCTAGAATAACCTACCCCATTCACTGATGCTCAAGCCCCCCCACCCCCATAGGTTTTTCAATCTTTTCCCACACTTCTACTTCCCAAAATTGAACCCCCATTCCATCTGTCAGAAGTCTAGAAAGTCATGTCTGACATTTTAAAAATATCTAAGTAAAATAAAAAGAGGGGAAGAAAGAATAGCACATATTAATGGACCATGACAGACATAGGCTACTTCTTAACAAGCCTTGATATTTGTCTTTATTTTTAGAATGTCCTCCTGCTGCTTTTACTATCATTTTCTGTTTGCTTTTGACAAGGTTCATAGAACAGGGGAGAAGGAAAAAGGAAGAGAGGCAAGAGGGAGTGTAAAGAAACAGTTTATTTAAAAGAAATTGATGAAAAAATAAAGAGAAACTAGTCACTATCATCACCACCACCCCAGCTGGGAGGAGCCCAGTGATGCTCAGGTTTCTCTGTTTAGTGTCAGGCTTCCCCTGCTGTGACCTGGGTTCTGCATTCCACTGTGCTGGTTTGCTGAGTCCTAAATAGGATGCTCCGTTGTCCTTTGATAACCAGTGGCTTCATAAACTGACAAGTGGCACACAAATCTTTGTTGGAATGATAGGGAAAGAGGGCAATGTTGCTCAATGTTGAAGTGGTGATTGAGGCCATTTGGATGTTTGGCGAAACCAAAGCAGGTAAAATAGGGACTGCCCTGTGGAACAAGGCCAGCTGCTTCTCAGAAGGCTTTTCCCAGGTGGTGATCACTAGTACTCCTGGCTCCTGTACTTCAACAAGAAACTAATAACTATTTTGTAGTGTCTTCTATAAAGTGTGCTGGTAATTGTTCAAATTTCCCAGTAGAGTTTATCATCTGATTATGGATATAAAATATTTATGAAAGAAAATATTAGAGAATAATACTATGGTATAAATTGCAAAACTTTGTCCTCCTGTGTAGAATCATTAGATTATAAGACTAAAGTACTAGATAAATTTTCTCCCCTTCATTACCTTCCCCCTCCAATATAAATCTCAAACCACCTTCTACCCCATTACAGACAACCACCACCAACACATAAACATTTGCCACCCAGTGATGAAAACATCACTGAGCTCAAGCCAGTTCCCTTTGCATGCCTTTAGACTCCTACCCCTTAGAAATGCCTACTCAGACCTCTGTGCCCTGCTGTACCCGATATTGCTGGATGTATCTACCCAAAATCCTTTGCACACATCTATCTATGGGTCCATTTTCCTCCCCTACATTGCCAGGGTCTTGAGAGCAGAGATCTTTCTTATCCTCCATGAGACCTGGAACAGATCTAACTAGATGTATAACCTTAGGCAAATAACTTACTCTTGTGGAATCCTAAATTCCACATATATCAATTGGGGATTAATATTGTTCTTATTGTATAAGGTGGTTGTTGAGGTTTAAACAAGACAATGAAGATAATGCAGGTAACCTAGCACCTAGCATGCAGTAAATGCTAAAGAAGGAACAGATAAAACACAAAAGAGAGTGTCTGTGCTCTCAATGCCAGTGCAGCCTGGGGTCATACATAAAAGGGTCTCAGTAATGTACAATGAATGAATGAAGCAAGTGCTTCATTCAAGGGAGACTTCCTACCTATGAACAGTTTCTAAATGAAATTGTGCTCAGGCTGGAGATAAATAGTGATATCTGAAATTCTTTTTCAATTAAGCAGAAATCCCTATACCTTTTTCTGATTCCTTGTAGGAGTAAATGCAAACTTTGTAAAAAAAGGCACACAGGCCGACTGAACAGTTCAGAAGGAGTTGCTTGCTGAACAGGCAAAGCAAAGTACAACTGTCAGTCGATCTGGAAGTTTGGGCAATGCACCTTGGACAGAAGTTCAGAGGTGGTCTAGCTTTGCTTTGAGCAAATCTCAGCCTGGAATCCTGTTCCAGCCCCCTGGGCTGCACGTGGCAGTCACAGAAGACCACCAGACAATGTAACTTTTTAGCTTTCTGATGACATATCTGCCTCATATGAGGGGAGGTAAATCAGGGTCAGGGTCTCCACATACTAAGAATAAATAGGCAGTAAACTTCCCTCTAGCCCATAGCCAACTGATTATGAATGAATAGGAAGTTAGAGAGCAAGTGAAGTACAAAGGTGAGATCTGTAAGAAGAAAAATGGAAAAGTAGGTGAATATGTTGGCTACTACCTTTTTGTGCCCCCTCTTCCCTCTTGTAACTCTCTCTTTCCTACTGGTACCCAGCATCTCTGTGTCTTACAAACCATCAGCCTGGCTCTGCCATCTCTAGCTCGCTCAGGTGAATCAAGGAGGTATGGCACTGGAAGAATTGCCCCAGGAATTCAGGACTCCACTCCAACCAAGATAGGCAGGAAAGCTCTATTGGTCTGGACTCCAGATTGGCAGGGACACTGGCATTCTGCTTAGTCTCTTCCCTTTTACACATGCTCTGTGAGCACTGGTCCCATATTCTGTTCCAAGCTGTGAGTAAAACCACTGCCTTATTCCTGACTCCATGTGATCAGCTATGACAAGGCTCCTGCTGCTATGTCTCACCCCATAGATCAGATTCCCATTGATGTGGATACATTTGTAGTTCAAATCAAGCTCATCACTCCTTTTGAACAGTGTTAATCCAAACTGCTGACTTCTCCCTGTCTCCCAAAGCAGTGACCCACAGTTGCGTAGTCTCTGTTGGTCCATATTCTACAGACTTTGGAATTCCTGTATCTCTCTGCTGCTTACCACTAAAGTCCCAGTATGCCTTTAGTTAACAACTATTATGGACTGATTGATTGTGTCTGCCAAAATTCATTTGTTGAAGCCCTAACTCTTAATGTGATGGGGCCTTTGGGAGGTAACTAGGGTTAGATGGAGTTTTGAAGATTGGGACCTCGTGACAGGATTTGTGTGCTTATAAAAAGAGGTACCAGAGAGCCAGTACCTCTCTCCCTCTCTTCCTCTCTCCCTCTCACCCTTTCTCCCTCTCCCCCCTCCTCTCTACACCATTTGAAAACACAGTGAGAAGGCAGCCATCTATAAAGCAGGAAGAGAAAGAGTTCTCACTAGGAACCAAATAGGCTAGCTCCTTGATTTGAACTTCTCAGCCACCAGAAGAGTAAGAAAGACATTTCTAAGTCACCCAGTCTGATATATTATCATGGCAGCTTGACCTAACTAATAACAATGAATAATACAACAGCCCATTTTCCCTGGACTTTACCTAATCTGCTTTCTAATAGAGGTGCATTAGAAAGGAATACTCATAGATAAAGTAAATTTTGAGAGAGAGAGAGAGAGAGAGAGAGAGAGAGAGAGAGAGAGAGAGAGAGAGAAATAGTGGTTTTATCCAAAGTAATGCTAGAATTGGTATTCTCTAACAGCTAGTTACTAAGGGGATTGGCAGGAGGTAATACAGACCCTCCTAGTTTCTTTCAAATTTCCTCATATAAATATTTAGCTACTCTACTGCCAACCCAAACTGACCTGGTAAAAATCTATTTTGTAAATCAACATTTATAAATGCTGTTCTCTGGTTTTCTTTTCACATCACTGGGTTTTTACTAATTTTAAATGACACTGCCTCTTCATTGGAGATTAACAAGATATGAAGCAATCCCAATATTTTAATCAATGTTTGGGGATGATTCTTGCCAAATAGCAACAAATGTGGGTCTTATGTAGATCTGTTTTTCATTTATTTTCTTATTTGCATCCCTAGTTTAAAGAAAATTGACTTTTTAAAAAGTGAGTGATAATTAATCTTTGAAAATACTGCAAATGTTTGAGTTTATTGTTATTTAAAAATACTTAGTATGTACACAAGCAAGTGGAGCTCTACTGTGTGCATATGTGTGTGTGGCCAGTGGGGTGGGGTTGGAATGACAGGTGAGGAGCAGAAGCTGAGGCCTGTGGGTACATTGGCATTAGGCAGAGTGCCATCCTGCTGGTGGAGAGGGTCTGAGAAGCATTAACCAGCTCTCTGCAGCCCCCTTAACTGGTCCAAAAAATGCTTGTGTTCCTCTGTTTCACTTCACAGTCTTTCTGCAAGTGGAGAAATTGCCTGTTCAATTCAGATTAACACCAAGTCCAGACTGATGGATGGTTCAGAAATGTGTTGTAAAAATTAGATTATAAAGGAATAGATTTCATCTCCAGCAATATGATACTAGATAGGCTGATAGGCTCCTTCAGGTATAAAAGAGATAAAAATGCTAGGTAAAATGTTTCAACATGTATTTGTAAAGAAGGTAGAGCTGGCAGTGAAGTAAGGGGAACAATCAAAGACTATAAATGACAAGAATATGCTATTCTGCAAGGTAAATAAGCATTAGAGTCGGTGGTTGTCCTGAGGGCATGTGCTTGTGGGAAGACATAGTCAAAGGCATTTTCATGCACATCACACCTTGTGGTGCATATTTAATGAGAGGTCAGTTTTCTGGTATCCTAGAACACAGATTTTCAGGCATCATGAAGGTACATAGTGTGCAGGTGATAATGCTAAAGTTTGGGCCTGAGCAGCATGGGAAGCTGGATTGGAAATTCTCACACAAAGTTTCAATCCTTGAAATCCAGTATGTTTAGTAGGTGAACCAGGGAAGGAGAATTGTACATCTCTGTCTCAATTCTGTGTGGAGTGAAAGAAAAATACAGAAAGCCCCACCAAGAGTTTCTGTCTCATATGCCTACTCTTCAGGTCTGAGGACAGAATTAATGCTACTTGTGTAATTAAAATAAAAAGAAACACCCAAAATACATCAGGTATAACATGCCCCTGATTTGACAGTACCCAGAAAAGGTAGGCAGATGTGAATGCAAATTCTCTGGAATTATACACTTAAAGCCCAGGTCCTGAAAGTTTCAAGGAACTGAAGCTCACAGTCAATCGCTATATACACAATGAAAAAGCCACCATGAGGGAGAGTGAATAGAAATAACAAACTGTAGAATCAGAATCATAAAGAATGCAAATTTGGAAACAATCACACAGAGAATACAACACTTGTATATTTCATATGTTCAAAGAGAGACAAGAGAGGGATGAAAAAAATGACAAAACAGAAGACCAGGAAGATTTGAGAAAAAGTAAACAGGCTACTTAAGAAAAAGAAAGAGTAACTGATATAACAAACATTGCATGCAGTCTAAATAGCAGATTGGACACAAATGAAGAGAAAAAATCATGTTCCAGGAAGTGGATCTGAAGAAATTCTCCCGAATGTCACATAGAGACAAAGGGCTGTGGTCTATGAAGTGCTTCAGAGGCACAGAGGACAGTATGAAGAAAACCCTGTACGTATGTATTTGAAGTCCTAGGAGGAGAGCATTCAGAAAATGGTGGAGAAGCAAAATTCAAATATATATAATGGTTGAGAATTTTCTAAAACTGGTGGGAAAACTGAACACCTTGGATCCAAACTAAGCCAGTATGGATAAATAAAATTTTAGGCTACTTGCAGTCATGGATATATACATAAAAGTTCTCACCAAAGAGTTCCAAAATCAAGCCAGCAATGGATAAAGAAGATAACCACTGATCCTAGGCCAACTTTTTTTCTATCCTAAGTCACTTTATTACAGCCCATGGGATTTAAATATCACATTTACACTGATGACTTCCAAATATATATTTTCAGCCTGGACCTCTTTTTCCCATTTAGACTCAAGTATCCAACTACCTGAGTATCATAGACATCCCAGCCAAGACAAGTTCAAGAGGAACCCTTCAGTTTCCCTCCCAAGTCTGTTTGCCTCACTCTCGTTTTCTTATCCTCTCACCTCCAGCTCTTTTCTTTGGCTATTCCCACTTCCCTTCCATTCCTTTTACCTAATTTATTCCTGTTTGTCCTTCACACCCAAAGTTCCTCCTCCCTGAATCTTTTTCTCATTTACCTCCACCACCCCCCAAATCGGGGTTAGTTGTCCCTCCCACAACATTTAGTGTGGCACTTACCATGTGGTATGGCAATGGTTGTATATTTCCCTGTCTGTCTCACTGGAAGCTTCCTGAGAGGCAGATCCTTACTTATTGAGAGAATATAAGCTGTGAGCACAGGGTCTGGCCCTTAGTTGTCCATTTCTCAATAAATGTTAGCTAACTGAATGAATAGAGTAGGATAAATGTTTTAATAGAGTCTTACACAGAGAAATAAGCAAGTTCAGGAGGAAGACACAGGGGCTTATGCCCCACCCCAATCTGAGAGATGCAGCTCAGGAAATGTTTGAACTGACTTTGCTAATATAGGGATAAATTTGGCCACCTTGATGGGGAGCACTAAGGTGTAATGCAGAACATTTGAGATCAAAGAGCATGTTATGAGCAAAAAGCCCATGTGCGAAAATGTAAGGAAGACACACAGAGCAAAGAGCACATGTCTGGAAAGAACAAAAATGTCTCTGGAGTGGTCAGGCTCTCCAGAGCTTTGGAGGTCAAGTCTCAGAGGTTGGTCATTCTCCTTAGGATGGGGGAGCCTCTGAGGGATTTTTAAAGGGAAATGTGCATGGCCAAAGTTATACTCAGGAAGATCAGTCTGGAAGCAGCAAGGAGAATGGCCCAGAGGGTATGGAATTGGACACAGGAAGACAAGTGGCAGGGTTTGCTGCCATCCAGTTGATAAATGACAAAGGCTGAACAAGGACAATGATGGTTTGTTAGCAAGGAGCGGTGCTGATTCTTCGGACCCGAGTGCTGCGGGAAGGAGCTAGTGCTGAACCTGAATATTCTTTTAGGGCTGTCATTTGGGGGATTATCCAGCTGTCAGCACATTTGCTGGCCTGGCTGGAGCTAAACTGATCGCATTTGTGTCTCCCTGGAACCACTGAGACATCTCCCCACCCCTTCAGGAACCATCTGGAGAAGGTCAGTCTGACCTGAGGGATTTATTTTCATTAAAAAGTTTGCAGAAGCATAAGTCATTGCTCAGAAAAACAGAGATTATATCAACTTTGATCCTTTCTGTTGTTCATTGTCTTTTGCTGGTTTTATTTGGCACCATTCTTGATTTGGAAGCTGAAAACAAATAGTGGCTAGATGTTCAATATTAGCTAATAGGAGAAGACATGTTAATCCTCAGGAATCTAATATCGATGTTAAAATTAAAGCCCATGCAGACTTTTCTTAGCATTTTGAATGCCTTTTATGGAAACTAATTGCTAAAGAGAGATTATGCCATGTAGGTTGATTATATGGCATTTCTTTTTATAATTTTCCTTTTTTAAAAAATAATGTTTCAGAAAATACTAATGTTTTAAGCAAACTTAGTAATCTAAACAGACTGTTATCTAAATTTTTGATTTGCATAGTGAATCATACATCTGATAGGTTGGACTAAATGTGATTAAATTCATTACTATAGATGTTACAAGACAAATATTTTCCTTGCTGCACTGTGATGTTTTTCAACTCAGATTTGTGTTAGAGGCCACTGGCTTTTTGATGCCACACATTACTATCTCCTCCGTGTTTAATGGATAATGTTGTCAATAGCACTAAGCAAACAAAGACTGGCCAAGGAGTTGTGTGTAAATTCCGGCTCTCAGAAAGAGGCCGAGTGGCGGGAATTGAGTTAAGTGCATTCTGATGGTGTCACCGTGGGCCCAGGCAGAGCTTGTGTGTTTAAGGGCACCCAGCCTGCCAAGCAGCGTTAGACAGCCCCCAGGGTGTGCTGGGGGACTGGGCCACAAGACAGACTTCAAAGTAAAATAATTCTTTGTTTAAATGAGTGTTAGGAAGTCTAAAAAAACAAATAAAAAACAAACAAACAAAAACTAAAACTAAAGTCCAGTGTCCTACACAAATGCATCATCTTTTTACTGAGAAGCAATATTACTAGAGGATGAGGGAATAGATTTTGGACTCAAACTTCCTAGTTTCCAAATGTGCCTCAGTTTTGTCATTAGTAAACTAGTATCTTAATGTTACCTGTATCTTAGGGCTGTTATCAGGGTTAAAAAAGTGAATATGTGTAGAGAGTTTAGAAATTTCCTGTTGCTACTTAACCAGTTTTTCTCCTTTGTCATCTGGCCTTCTTGCACAGGGTCTGACCTAAATTCAGCCCACTGACATTCTGTACACACTAACTGAACACCTACTAGGTGCCAGACCCTGAGGCAGGCCCTAGAAACACAATGATAAATAAGACACATTCTCTGCCTCAAAGAAACCAGTCTAGAAGATGAGACAGACATGCAAATGGTGAATTCTGTTCTGTGTGACAAAGGAATAATAGAAACAGATACTATATAAGTTCTAGAGGTAGTAGAGTGGAGGGAAGCCCAGCTCTGACTTAGAAAGTTTAGAAGGAAATGGTTTACATAGGTCCTAACTACTCGACTGGGTTTTGAGCTGTGACTAGGAGTTAGATTATCAAGAGTGTAAGATGAAGGAGAATAAAAAGGTTAGAGAAAGCAGATATAGAATGAAGACTAAGGGAAGAAATATGCTATATCTTTTACGTTCTTTGTTTCTTTGAGTTAGCCACAAGATTTCTAGTTCTGGAGTATTACCAGTTCATAGCCTAAGTTTGGAAACAGTTGCACACCTAATGGAAACGTCAAATGATGGACTCCCTCCTCTTCTGGGAACTGGCACGCTGTTGTGCACTTGCAGGTGAGTTGCCATTTATAGATCACTGGCTTCTCTCCAAAGATAGAGTCTAGGCTTGGTCCGTTATTGTGCTTCTGAGATGATCTTCTGGCCAAACCAAATCAAGAAACTGTGTTTGCATATCAAGTTGAAATTCTTAGCTATTCAGAGCTTCATTCTTTTGGGAGAAATAAAATAGCAAAAAATTGAGATAACAGGCATTTCAAAACAGATCCATGTTTTCTGTGGGCAGAAGACTAACTGATGGAAGTATCAATTCTCACAATGACTTTCTCTGTTTCTTCTGCCCTTTGTCACTTACCTGTCTTTGAACACCCTATCATGGTGAGACATGGATTAAAAAACACCTCAGTTGCCAATTCATTAAAATTAAATGTATCACATATTGCAAGTGAAAATACAATTTCAGATGGAAAACGAAAATATTTTTTTCTTCTATTTTGCTATTATTGTCCCCATAGTCTTATAGTTGACAGTCTTAAGTTTAAAAGGCTGTTTCATGCAGATATGCACAGAATGCATATAGGGAACATTAAGAATTGGGGGTGGGGAGGCTCACATGACATTCTGGAAGGAGGCAGGCTGAGTGAAGGACCTCTGAGCTGACCCCTTTTCTGAGGTCCTATTTGGCTGAATCAACTGGTAACCAAGACAGTCATATGTTATTCTCCCAATGCTGTTAAATATAAAATAATGTATTGTTTCTAGGCTGGTCTTATTTTTGTTCATGCTTTTACCTAGTGACAGAAGGAGAAATGCAGAATTATCCATTTTCTCCCCTAAATCTCTTCCTCATCTTGGATTCCCATTCTTAATAATTCTTCCATCTTTCTTGTGAAAAATCTGGGAGTCAGCCCATACTTATATTATCTTTAATCTCTTGAGAAATCATTAACTGTTATTTCCATATCCATAAATTTTTCCATGCCTCTCCCTTTCTTATACTCTTATGATTAGATGGCGGCTCTTAATTTAAAAGACGTCACAATTTACATATCATACTTCAAAGCATCACTCATCTGGACTTCTGTAGTAGTCTTCTGTAGTAGACCATTGGGTCTTCCTGCCTTTGGTCTCATTATTCCATCCCAGATTTGTGAAACTGACCATATTTTATATTTCACTAGCTCAAGGACAGAGTCTAAACCTCCTAGTATGGCACAAAAAGCCTTCTGTCATTTCACCACACCCTTCTCTCCAACTTTCCTTCTTTATAGTCCCTCACATATATCTATGTATCAGACATACTTAGGTATGAGTAGTTCATCAAAGGTGTCCTGCACTCTCTCTATCTGCCTTTGCACGTGTTCTCCCTAATGCTTGATTTCCCTTTTCTCCTCTAATCTCTCTGTCAAACCCCTTCAACTCATCCCTCTATGAATTCCTTCTTGGATCATCTGTGTCATTCACCTTCTGGTAGGAAATAGCTCATTCCAAGTGGGTAACTTCAGAAGAGTTTTGACAAAGAGAATATTTACAAAACAGGGGCAGGATGTGAGGAAATCACAAAGCATGGAGTAGTAAGCACCCTGAAGTTCAAACAGGGAGCTGCCATCTGCTCCCTTCCTTTGCCCAGAGACAAAGAAAGCTGTTTGAGGGATGAAGCCGGCCCATAGCTACCTACCTACCCTCTGTGTAGAAAGGAAGCTAAGGGAGCAAATAACCTAACCTTCTTCTTTTCCCTCCTTTCAATCTCCTGTCAGTACTCACCATTGGCTGAAACCAATAGGAGCAGGACAGGAGGGACAGGGAGCCTTTGACATAGATCCTATTGGTTAGCCTCCTGAGTCACACACAGAGCAGGATAAAGAAGATTGAGGAGTGGATCTGAAAGGGCAAACAGAAGATACCTGGCACCCTGACAAGCAGAAGGGATCACTTTGTGACCAGAAGGACCTGGGTTGCACTTCTCCCATTGCCATTATAATGTCACTTTGCAATGACTTGTTTGTGCATTTCTCTCCCCTACCATGCTATAAGCTTTTGGATAGCAGGAGGTGTGTATTTTAAAAATAATCTTTGTATTCCTGTTGTTTACCACATTTCTGGCATTCAATAGACACTCAATAATATTTTACCCAAATAAAATGTGTTTATCTAGACAACTATGAAGAAAATAACAACCCTGGAGGGTGAGAAAAGTGACACTTGTCTTGTTGGCTATTGGAAGGGGGCATGCCACATGACACTAACCACACTTCTTCATGCTCACTGTCTTCTTTGACCTTTTCCATTTCTGTCCCCACTTCCTCCCTTCAGTCCTTTGATCCATTTTCTCAAAGCATTCCAATGTCTGGAATCCCTGAATCTCAAATTATTATCCAGCCACCTTGATGTACTAAAGAAGACACAAAACAGACCATTTCAGAAAAGTAAGTCTTATTGCTCCCCAGTTTTGACACCAAGTCTTAGCTGTACTTCTGTCTGGTTGTGTTAACTGAACCACTCATAAACTTTGAACTTGCCCCTGTTTGATTTTTCTTACCTAAAACCTAGAGCAGAGTTATTCTGTAAGTAGCCTCTTAGCTGTTTCCTCTTTTGGGTCCTACCCAAGTCTCTATTTGGTCATCTTAGGCTGAGGGTATCTCAGGAAAAAATATCCCCAATCTAAAATATATCATCTGAAAATAAGAAAGGACCTCCCCCCCCACCCTGCATTTCAGTTCTTTAACTGAAGATGTATGTTAAGTAGGACCAATATGGTAGCTCCAGTTGGTTTCCCTTGTGCCCCCAGGTTCATATCTGAACTCTAACTGGGTTTGGATTGCAGAGGAAGAGGCTGAGGGCTTAGAGCCAAGCTTTGATGAATGGAGAAAGGTGGGTCCTGGATGGAGCTCCTTAGCATGACTCTGGAGTGAGTTTTCTATTTTTGATGGGTCATACTGAGGACATCATTGGAATTTTGTATGCTTTAGATACCTCCTTTTTACTATTACCATCTCATTACAGTCAACATATTAATTGGACTGTATATTTTAAAATCTTTTGTTACAGACTGTCTTTGGTACAGAGAAGGCATGTGTTAGTAGTGACTGTGGGGATGGACCTCAGCTTTTTCCTCTTTGAATAGGAGATCAGTGGAGAGGGGAAAGTAGTGATATAGGTGAAGACAGAGAAGAAAGGAGTAATAAATCTCTGTGTGGATATTCTAGCTTGGGATTGATATTCTTGCTATAAACTTCTTGTTCTTTTTCCATAAAATCTCTTACTATACTTTACTGTAATTGCTTTTTTAATTTATTCTCTCTTCCACTAGACTATTTGTCCATAAATGCAGGAAATTTTTCCTTTTTATAACCCCGGTCCTTAGCACAGTATCTGACCTATAGCAGATGCTCAGCAGTTACTTGGGTGAAATAATAAATTTATACTGCTTGAAAAGCATCTTTGTGCCAATGGGAGGCCTTCACTTTGTTTGATTAATGGGGCCAAGTTTAGAGTGTGCTGGGTGTGTACTGTTGCAATGGGAAGAATGATTATTTTATTTCTTCTTTCATAAAGAGATAAATGTGCAAGTTATTTTATCATAACTGTGTATTGGACCCAGACTGAAGAAATGACTATGATGTCATTTACCTATTCTGATTTGAAGGCTCTTGTGATCTCAAAATATCACCCCTCACCACTTGAGTTAGTCATTATCGGCTTCTGTCAAAATGAAAATGTATATCATGTGGGAGCATGATGATTTTTTATAAGCTGTGGAGTTGTTAATTCTAATATCAGTCAGCTGGAGTAAATGTGGGCCTGGGCCAAAGGAGGCTAGGTTTTGAAAGGTAAAGAAAGAAGGAGAACTTTTATACATTGCTCCTCAGTGTAGGGTGAGGCTAAAGGAAGGCAATTCAGTAGGGGTTGAAACCAGATTAGCTGGTCATCTGACAGAGTAGGGCGACATGGCAGAGCCAGTTGGGGTGGAACACTTCAGGCTGAGCACCTGGAAAATCAGGGGAAAATAGAATAAGGGGAGGGGTCTTTGTATATTTCAAATTTTACCTGGGACTCTGCTGGATTTTTAAGATGGCCTATGACACCTGGGCCTACATTTGAGGTCAATAGCCCTAAACGCGCGCGCGCATGCGCGCGCGCACACACACACACACACACACACACAGGTGCTGTGTAAACTCAGATGGGAAACTGAGGGAAAAGTAAGCCTCTTGGCCAAAATGGATTCAATACAGTTCAGCATGATCATGAGCACCTATTAAATGTCTGTAAGACCCTGTTTGGGTGGCTGTGGGTGTACGTGAGACATGTAAGACACCAGCCATTCCCCCAGGGATCTCACACTACAGTTTTGAAGATTTCATAACAGAATATCAAACCGACCACTTCTTTGCCTTGTATTTAAAATGTATCATTCTTTACTCAATCAGAAAGGTGGACCATCTGCCTTTCCAGACTCTTGTCAGAGAAAATAACCTCAAGTTGTCAGCTCTCTAGCCCTTATCAAAATCCAATACAAGAGAAGAGATAGTTAAGGAGATGATCTGTAAGGAATGGCTTTCAAACTTTTTGGTTTTGTTTTGTAACAGACTTTTTTCCTTCAATGACACCTTACTCAGAAAGTCGGTGTGGAAAACAGAAAAAGGAGGTGCTTTGACTGAGAGAGCAGAAGGCCCTGAAACACTCAGCCCTTCCTTGGCCCCTGAATCACCTTCATGTGGCCTCAGGGCCCCCACTTAAGAGTACAGTTTGGAAGCCAGAGATCTAAGGAAATGCAAGGTCTTTACTCCTCCCCAAGTCTGCCCTTGTAAATATACAGTGGAAAGTGACAAGTGTGACTCATTTAGCTTACCATGACCAAATCTCCCTTCTCTGAGTTATTTCCTAAGCTTACCCTAAGGCAGGGGTGTCAAACTCATTTTCATTGGGGGCCACATCACCCTCTCAGTTACCTTCAAAGGGCTGAATGTAATTTTAGGACTGTATAAATATAACTACTCCTCAATGGTTAAGTGAGAGCTCTGTACTGCTGCTGGGTAGAAAGAAGGTGCCGGCTGGATAAAACAAAGTGGAGGGCTGGATTTGGCCCTTGGGCCTTGTATTTGTCACCTGTGCCATAAGGGCAAAAGCAAGAATGACCTTATGGTTTTTTCCTCTTCATATTTGTTGAATTGATAGAAAAATTATAAAGAAAGTATGTTACTTTTGTAATTAAAAAACCAAAACAGAACAGAAAATGGTGTGATAAAAGCAGTACCTTAAAAAGATGGGTCTGGTAGTAGATTTAGAATAAGTTGAATAAGTTGAAAATGTTAGAAACTACAGGCAGAGAAGAGGTTGGGAGCTGAAGTTGTTAGCAAAGAGTGACACTGTAGACACCTGAACTAGGGTGGCAGCAGGTACAAGGCAGAAGATACTGCTTCTGAGACCCACTCGGTGTGAGGGCAGATGGACAGGGGAGTAGGAGAGGCATCAGGAGAACAGAAGGACAGAAGTGTCATGGCCAAAGTGGCAGAGGGTGCCTGCAGGGAAATCCTGAAGGATGTGATCAGTGGGGTTTGTACAAGGAGGAGGGCTCACTGTCCTTTAGAAGTCAGCACCAGAGAGAGCCATGATCAGTGAGATCACAGTCCATTTTGTCATGAAGGTCACAGGGGTAAAGGGCACAAGAATGAATTGTACACTTGTAAGTGATAATATCAAACCCTCATTTGAATTTTGCTTACTGACATAAGATGCTTCCTGCCAAAACTTCTTCCAGATGAGAGTTGCTTGCATGCTGAGACTCCCTCTGACTGATGAGATTAATCAGATCCTAGTGATTCAATAAAAATAATTGTTATTTACATCTGTATACATTGTACATGATACATTCCTCCATAAGGATTCTACATCCCTTTTCTGGTTTAGTCCTTCCAACAACTCTTTGAGGGAAGTAAATCTTGTAGTGTCTTGGTTTCATGGAATGTTCGGTAATGTACTTAAAGGTAATGGTAGAGCCGAGTCTGGAACCCAGGAGTTTGGCCTGCAGCGCTGTACTTAGTGTACCTCCCCACACAGGCTTGCCAGTAGGGCTCTGCCACACTGTCTGTGGGTGCGCAGCAAGCAGCAGATTCTCAAAAGTATCAGAGTCTCTGTTCTTTTTGGTAGGCTGTACATTCTGCACATCACCTTTCCAAACTTTTCCAAATTGGATATTGATATTGGCCACTTGGCTTGAAAGGCTGTGTTTCATTTTTCCAATGTCTCAATTTTATTCATTTAGCTGGTATCTGGTCTCTCCTTATCCATATTTTATCCACATTAGCACCATCTTGTTTGTCTGAGCTCCCATTTAATATGCATAGTCAGGTGTGGTCTGCATGTAGATGCCTTGGAGGATGTTTTCCTTGAAGCTTCCCATCCTTTCATTTTGGATGTTTTTGTGGGTCCTATGGCCTGTTGCTGGTTCTTGTCTATGAACTTACAGAGATGTCCTATATATTTTGTGTAAATGTGATCTTTACAGTGTTTTTAAATTGCCCTCTTTTACTAATGAAGAGTGATTCCTCTTGTTTGTAAAGCAGTGTGTGATTAAGCACTTAAAAATAACACACACACATATATATGATATAGTATACATATGTGTGTGAGACCTATGTATGTATGTATGTGTCTATCTGTTTATATATCTATCCATCCATGCATCCATCCATCCATACATATACACACATGTACATTACATACAGGAATAGGTCCTGAATTCCAGGTATGCAAACGTCTGTAAGAGAGACCTTGAATACGAAGTGCCTGTGGGAGAACATGGTCAGTTTGGCTTATTCAGTCCCTGAAAGGGTTATTTATACAAAAAGGATCTGTTGCTTAGAAGCCCTGAATTTGGACATAGAAGTAATCTTAGAGGCTAAGTCCAAACTCTCATTTTGTAATTAAGACACAAGTTATGGTATTAGCTTAACATCACCCAATTCATTATGACTCAATAGCGATTGGAGCCAAAAGCTTTCCTAATTTCCATTTTAATTCCTCCTCTAGGTCTCTTTGTCTCTTCCCTACATGTATCTTTGTTTTCAGGAAATACATTTCAGAGAGAAATTAAAATTAGAGTTTAACAACATCATCCCACAACATTTTATTCCACAATAAATTCCATCATATTTTTATGATGATGATGTTTGATCCTGATTTTGCCCAGTACCGTAGAGTGTCTAGGGACATAGAAAACAGAGGCAGAGAATTAAGAGCCTCATAGGTATAAGGAAAGTTTTCCACATGGCAAGCAGGAAACAGGGGCTTGGAGCTACATCTAATCAGAGGCACCCCTTCCCTATCCTTCAGTGAAGGAAGTCCACACTATCACTTTCTTCTCTCACCTGCCTATTTACCTATCATGCCTTATATAATGTGGTCCATCAAGAGTTGTGCAGACACACATTACTCTGCTTCATAAGGAGAGTATAATTGCCAAAGGGTCTTCTGATCTCACCACCTGAGGCTACCTTTTTGCAGTAACTGCAGGCCAACATGAAATTTTTGGCATTGGGTAGTTAATTAGGTTTGTCCAATATTGAAACAACACTTGATTTATGCAATATGGTCACTTGGTAAAATCACTGATTAAAACACAAATTGGCTGAACCAATTAGTATTTGAAACATCTGGCAATTTGAATCTGCACACTTAATCTGGCAGAGCAACAAGTACATGCAGAGCACCGAACCAAACCTTGCACCCGTACAGTTTTGATGAAGTACTAAAGCATATGTATATAAACTTAGCTAGAAATTTTGCAAGGAAATTCTTGCTAAATGAGCTGGCTGGTGGGGATTTTCTACTTTAGAACAAGAAAGTTGAGATAGGAATACTGCAGTGGGGTTGAGCTAGACCATGGTGCTGCTTATGTGCTTAGGGGTGAGGTGGAGAAGGATCAGGCAACTTGTGCTTCTATAAGGCCACTGGGGAGTCAGACCATTGGGGACCTAGTCTGGATGGCCTGGTTATAAAGGAGCTTATAACTATTTAGTGATTCATCAGTTCAGCTTAGTGAGAGAGACTGCTGGTGCACATAGACATAGCCAAGGCCCCCTATTTTTGATATTTTAGGGACAGGGCAGTTTATGGACTGAACTTTGTTTTTACCTTGTGATCTTGGAACCTAAAATACATAAGCTGACTATGGACTTATGTAAATGTAGTCTAGTTATCTCTGTGACCAAGTAGCTGTGAGATCATTATTATTCCATCTACTTATTAATAGTGTTTGTCATTAATTTGTTTATTCATTCATTCTTAATTTTGATTTTTAAACAATTTTAGATTTACAGAAGTTACATTTTTCTCCCTGCCACCTTTAAATATTTTAATGCATAATTTGTTAAAAATGACAGTCTTCTCTAACATAATCACAGTACAATATATAAATACTCCATTTCTCATCAAAGTTTCTCCCATTAATTTTAGCATCCATACACAATTCTTGCTTTATTTATTATTGAATAACAAATGTAGTGACTATATACTATGTTTTGGCTATTGTACCGGATACATAGATGGATATAAGTCATACTCTAACCTTGTTCTATTAGAAAAACAGACACCTGAACAAATACATTATAGAGTGGCAAGTACAACAGGACAGAGAAAGGTTAGTTCAGAAGAGGTCAGAACAAACATTACCTGGGAAAGGGATGTCAGGGAGGACCTCACAGAAGAAGCACTTTCTGGAGGGAATGTCTCCAGTTTAGAGCTGAGGACATATTCTGAGCCCTATACATTATTAGGGTGATGTAAAGTCTTAGCTTCTCTAAATTGAAGATGTCACTAACCCCTGCATTTTTTATCTTAATTTTTCTCCGTGTTTTTAAACTTTTTGACTGATGTGGACACTGGCTAGCAGTGTCCACGTCATTATGGATGAAATAAAACATACACACGGACTACCGAGTCCGGTGGAAGAAATGGGACGACAGTGTGGCTTTTCTCTCAAGAGGAGCAAAAGCTGAGGCCTCCGCCACCACAGGCCTTTATTCTAATATCTCCTCGCATCACAAGATGGTTCTCCCTCACTATCCCCAGGTTACAACAAAGGAGCCAATGCCCCTCATTACATCACAGAAGAAGGATATTAGCAAATGAAAAGGCAAAAGTGGTTGAGCCAGTAACACTGGTCCCTGCAAGGCTCCACATGGATTTGAGGAAGTTACAGTAAGCATTTGCAGAGTGAAGGAGTTTTAGCAAAGAACAAGGCCCAAAACAGCCTAGGTATATTGCAAATCTGATTACCCACAAGAGAACCTATCTGTGGTGTGGGTCCTGTGCATCTCCTAGTGGGAGCTGGGCCGATGCCATGCAGGAGGGTCTGCCACATTTGACCCCTATCCACTGTAAAATATACACTTCATGTTTATGATGTGTACACATAAGCACACATACAGAAATACAATCTCCAAGAACAATTTTTGTTCCTTTACTTTTCTCTTTAATTTTATTGGTTACCTTATTGCAAATATCCCCATTTCCCCTTTCCTTTACCTGCCTTCACCCAGTCCTCCTTAAGAACAATTCTTAATATTACTACTTGTGATGTATTTTTATATTTTCTATTCTATTCTGTTCAGCTTTTTTTCTATTCTGTTAATAGATGCAGTGCTAATATATTCAATATGTGGGAATGAGGCCATGGAACCCACATTTTCCACAAGCTAGCTATGCCACTCTGGTGCTGACCCAGGATACTGGTCTAGGGAAAGGTGGAAAGTATTCTAAGACAACAGGAGTGGCCTGTGGTGGCTCTGTGTAATGCATAAGAATCCCAACGTTTATACATAGGAAAGCCCTGCTCTAGTTGATATGTTAGATCCATGTCATTAGAGGGCTCATTTGCTGGCTACTGGCACTGGTTACTGGCTACTGGTTACAGCTACTGGCACAGGGAAGGAAACCAGTGCTAAGATTCCTTGAAAGCTTGGGTCCATCAGTGTTTGTGGGTGGACAACAGAAACTGAAGGAGTCTCCCATCTAAAAGGATGCTGCTGTACTGGTACAGCAATTCATTCCATTCTGCTAATGCCTTATCCACCCCCATGACACTATTGTGGATGCTTAAGCTGCTGTTTTGAAAGGCAGTTGGACTTGAGGAAAAAAAAGACTATGCAGTCCTGGGACTTTGAAAAGGGATTTCTTGTGCCTCTATAAGATAGTTAAAAATGTGAGTCTTTGATCAAGTGTCAGCTTACCTCTGATTGGCAGATACTTTTTCTCTTTGTAGCACATTTGACCCTAAATAATAAAGTCTTCCAAGTTCCTATAAACCAGATTGTCCTTTATTTTAAGGACACAAGACCCAGAAGGGCCAGAAGTACAGAAGAGGGGCTACTGACAAATAATAGAGATATTCACCCAGCAGTCAAGGAGGAGGATGGGGAACTCTGGAGAAGAAGGTGAGAGGTGGCACACCAACACATAATGTTGGAGTCACAAATTTTGGAAATTGTGTCAAGAGGCATTTCTGGGATCATGAAGATGCTTTAAAATCTTGCTAAAGGAAGCTTAGGTTTTACACTGTAGTGATGGACAGTCAGTTGAGGATGCTAAGAAACATGATCATTTACTGACTTCCTTAAGAGAGGGAAGTACAAAGAAAGAAAGATCAGTTAGATGGTAATTTCAATGGCTTTGATAAAAGGTGCCAAAGAGTTGCAAGTCAGGAGTGTGTGTGTGGGGGGTAATGGTTCTATCTTCCAAGCATCCTCCTCCCCTCTTGTCACTAGAATGTGAGGTCCATGAAGGGTGAGACTTGATTTTTACCTCTTTTCAACATACACACTTGCCTGACATGTAGCAAGTAATCAATGAAAACTGAATTAATATCGGGGAAGGAAGATGGCGGTGCAGTAGGAGGGAGCAGATTCCACTCCACCCTACACATGGGAGAAAAACCTGGCTGATCTACGGAGGAACAGAGCAAACAACTAAGATAAACACAGCATATTTGAAAATAGGAGATTGAAAATTGTAGCAGACATTGAAAAACCAGATGGTAAGGAGAGTACTTCAGAATAATAAGAGCCCAGGGATCAGCATGGAGACCAGGGCAGCTGAGGCCCTGGGCTGGCACTTGCCAGGCCTGCCACAGGGCTCTAGGGAAGGATCCAGGTCAACCACTCTCTCCCCCGCCAAACAAGGTTTCAGCAGCACCAGGAGAGACCTGGTTGCTTGAAGTCTCACAGAGAGGAGTTAAGGCCTCAGTGGCAAACACACTGGGGATGTGAACACCCACGCATAGCCCTGCAAGATGTGCATGCTGGAGCTCGCAAGCCCATGAGCCATCAGAGATGGCTGCATGACGAAAAGTGCCCTTGCGACCACAGACGGCTGCGAGAACATAGGCGCCTGCATGCAACTGGGGTAGGCGCACACAGCATAGGAGACCCGAGCTCACACCCACAAACTCGGGAAAATGCACAATCCTCAGGAGGCTCAGAACATACGCCTGAGGCCCTGTGTGGAGAGGTGCCAGGCTTGTTCTGGGGAGAGTAGCCCAAAGATAACTGAGTGCTGAATAGAGAGAAAAGTGATGAGGTCACCCCTCAGCTGTTGCAGCCAGCAAAACCAGAAAAACCGGCTTGGCAAGATTGAAAACAGCAAGAGTTTTATTTTTTTTAATATTTTTATTATGTTTTCATTATTTTTATCTTTTTTATCCCTCAGCTCCTTTTGCTTCTCGTTACTTCTTTCTTGTTTTATTCCTTCTTCCTTTCTTTCCAATTTTATCTCTTCTTCCTTCCTCTTTTTTTCCTTTCTTCTTTTTTCATTTTTTCTTCCTCTTTTCTATTTTTAAATACCCACGAGTGAGACAAAAAAGAAGAACAAGAAGAAAAAAAACCCTGGAACTGTGAAAAAACCAGAGTTGGTCCCAAAGAGGGGGCATTTCAACAGCTGAGACAGTGGAAGCTGTGAACACTAGGATACCCAAAGGAGACTGCACCACTGAATCTCACAGGTATTCTACCACAGAAGTTCACACCATAAACCCAGGGAGCCAGAATGGATCAATTTAAGAAGCTGAGGCTAACAAGAAGAGTCTCACAAAAAAATGGGAAGACAAAGAAACAATTCCCAAATGAAAGGAAAGGAGGAAGCCCCAAAAAGAATGCTAAATGAAATGGAGGCAACTCAACTATCAGATTTTGAGTTCAAAGCAATGCTTGTCAGGAAGCTCCATGAGCTCTCAATGAGCTACCAGAAACTACAGGGAAGCTACAATGAACTCACTGCAAACTATATCAACATGAAAAAGGAAACAGAAACTATCAACAAGGGCCAAAGGGAAATGAAAAATACAATTTTTCAACTGAAGAACACAGTGTAAGGACTCAAAAGCAGAAGTGATGAAGCAGAAAATTGGATCAGCGAGTTGGAGGACAAAGTAGGAAAAAACATCCAGAAAGAGAAAGAAAAGGAGAAGAGGCTCAGAAAGTATGAAGAGGGATTAAGAGAAATGCAAGACAATATGAAACATAATAATATTTGTATAATAGGGATACCAGAAGGAGAAGAAGAAGAGCAAGGGATAGAAAACCCATTTGGAAAAGTAATGATGCAAAACTTTCCTAATTTGATGAGAGAAAAAGTCACACAAATTCAGGAACACAGAGAGTCCAAATCAATAGGAAACCAAAGAGGCCCACTTTAAGACACATCATAACGAAAATGGCAAAATTCCAAAACAAAGAACAAGGAATCTTAAAGGCAGCAATGGAGAAAAAGGAAGTAACATACAAGGGAGCCCCAATTAGGTTAGCAGCTGACTTCTCAATGGAAATGCTCCAAGCCAGAAGAGAATGGCAAGAAATATTCCAAGTAATGAGAACCAAAGGCCTGCAACCAGGACTACTTTACCCAGCAAGGCTTTCAATCAAGATAAAAGGCCAAATAAGGAGCTTCCAAGACAAAAGAAGTCTAAAAGAATACACCTCCACCAAACCAGTTCTGCAAGAGATGCTAAAGGGACTGCTTTAAGGGAAGGAAGGAAAAGACAGAGATAGAGAGAGGAACACAGGTATGAAAATGGCAATGAATAAGTTCCTATCAATAATAACCTTAAATGTAAATGGATTAAATGCTCCAATCAAAAGGCATAGAATAGCTGAATGGATAAGAAAGCATGACCCACACATATGCTGCCTACAAGAGATCCATCTCAGGACAAAAGACCAACACAGACTCAAAGTGAAGGGCTGAAAACAAATTTTCCAAGCAAATGGATGGAGAAAAAAAGCCAGGGTAGCAATACTCATATCAGACGAAATAGACTTCAAAAGAAGGACCGCAAAAAGAGACCCAGAAGGTCACTTCATAATACTCAAGTGAAGAATCCACCAAGAAGACATAAACATTGTAAATATATATGCACCCAACATAGGAGCACCTAAATACATAAAGAAAATCTTAGAGGACTTCAAGAAAGATATTGACAGCAACACATTATAGTAGGGGATTTTAACACCCCACTGTCAAAAATGAACAGATCTCCCATAGAAAAAATCAACAAAGATATTGTGGCATTGAACAACACTCTAGATGAAATGGACTTAACTGTGATATATAGAGCTCTTCATCCCAAAGAAACTAAATACACATTCTTTTCAAATGCACATGGAACATCTTCAAAGATAGACCGCATGATAAGACACAAAACCAGCCTCAACAAATTCAAGAAAACTGAAATCATACCAAGCATTTTCTCTGACCACAAGGGACTGAAACTAGAAATCAACCCCAAGGGGAAAAAACCCAAAATCCTCAAAATCATGGAGATTGAATAGCATGCTATTAAACAATGAATAGGTCAAGAATGAAGTTAGGCAGGAAATAAAAAAGTTTCTGGAAACAAACGAAGATGAACTTAGAACAACCAAAACTTATGGGACACAGCAAAGGCAGTCCTCAGAGGGAAGTTCATAGCAATACAGGCCTACCTAAAAAAGATAGAAACATTTCAAACAAGCAAACTAACCCTACTCCTACAAGAACTCAAAGAACAACAACAAAGACAGCCCAGAGCAAGTAGAAGGAAGGGAATAACTAAGATCAGAGCAGAATTAAATAGCACGGAGACTAAAAGCACAATTCTAAGGATCAATGAATCCAGGAGCTGCTTCTTTGAAAAGATAAACAAAATCAACAAACTTTTAAGCAGGCTCATCAAGAGAAAAAGAGAGAAACCCAAATAAACACAATCAGAAATGAAAGAGGAGAGATTACAACTGACACCACAGAAATACAAATGATTGTAAGAAATTACTCTGAAGAACTGTATGCCAAGAAATTTGAAAACCTAGGTGAAATGGACAAGTTTCTAGAAAAATATAATCTCCCAAAACTCAATGAAGAAGAAGCAGAAAGCCTGAACAGA